>JBBMEG010080975.1:0-10511 GCA_037832605.1 Cyclanthera cordifolia
GTTTTGAAAGATTGCATTTCAATTAAATGAAGCATCCCTGTTTCTGTCTTTCCTTCATTTTAAGGGCTATTTAAGAAGTGTTAAAATAGGGGTAGTAATCGACCATAGTTTGGGTAGGGTCGTTACAACGCTGAAGTTAATGCCCGACTTAAATATCACTCATTACAAACACTAACCATTAAGTCGCCATAGTGAGCTACAACGGTTACACTACCGACTGCTAGAAAAGTCGAAATGGTTCTCATTTTTCTCCAAGTAAAATCAAGTTGAAGCACGTTCTAAAAGCTCTCAAGCTCTCTAAAAACTCTTTCTAAATTCATTTACTAACTTAGGAATTGGAGGTTCTGTGGCTCACACCACACCGGTGTGCCTAATTTCGTTCTTTTTACAGACCAATTCATCCTTGGTAAACAAATTGTACCATTAATTTCAGTTGAACGTTTTTTGGCATCAACTCATTCATTTTTCAATGGCAAGACTTTTTTCTATCATGTGCTTTATTGAAAATGTACGATTTCAAAAATTAGTTTCAAATGTTTTTAAAAAAGGATAACTAGGAAAACGACTAGTTTTTAGGAAATAATTGAGAAAATAGCTAAACTTTTATTGATTTTAAATTTATGACTACTTTTTTCTTAAATTTTATTATATTAAATTTGTGCACACAAACGCCCTTGATGTTAGTTTGATTTTAAATAAAATAAAATATATGAGGAAAGTCATCCTTGACTACTATTTGTTGAATAAATATGTTTACTGAGTTATAAAAAAAATAAAACAAAATTATGTGACCAAGAATAAAGAAAATTTGAACAGCCTATTTGTTATTTGAATGATTTTTTGTTCATTTATATATATTTTGTGTAACTAACTAGATTTAAAATATAGTTAAATAAATATATTTATTGACCTTTTCAAAAATATAAATATTTGTTGATTATCATTAATGGTTTTTATTTGAATTTAAAAATTTGTTGGGTTTTTTTTTTAAAACATCACTGTTTACTATACATCTGTGTCTCATACACGTACATCATGTCAATTCTAACTTTACTTAGAAAAAAAAATAGATGAGATTTAGTAATTATCTCAGTCGTCGGATTAGTTTTTGTTTGGAGGGGATTAAATCACGTTCTTTAAAATTTGGAAGTTGAAGAGATAGCCTCTTCTACACCGAATATTGATCTTCTCTCTTGAAACTATAAATAGCTTTTTATAGAATTTATGGTGTTGGGGGTTGTGCGCTAAATGCCTAGTAGTTTGTATATTTAAGAACTAGAATTTAATGTTAAACATTTAATGCTATTTTAAGTTATTAATAAAAGTTATTATTTTTCATAAATTTTCATATTTAATATTCAAACGACATTCAACCTTATCACATTAATTGAATTAATGTCGATAAAC
Organism: Cyclanthera cordifolia; assembly: GCA_037832605.1. Taxonomy (NCBI): domain Eukaryota; kingdom Viridiplantae; phylum Streptophyta; class Magnoliopsida; order Cucurbitales; family Cucurbitaceae; genus Cyclanthera; species Cyclanthera cordifolia. Next base: position 1,408 of record JBBMEG010080975.1, read on the forward strand.
CCTTGGTTATTAATATGAACACTTGGATAAGTATGTGGGGGCATACAAGTAGATCTAGTTCCAAGTTTATAACCTAAATTGTCTACAGTATATTGACTAAGGCTATGGTGCCTAAGTCTTAGTAATACTGTGGGTGCGACCCGCTTTGCAATAGTTGCAAGCAATCTGATACTGGTTGTTCATGTGGAGACATGTGACTGGGGGCGCTTATGCAAAAAGGAGTTTTTGCATATGATTGGACCACAAGTTTTATGATCGAGCTAGTAATTACGTTATAGACTCGTATCAACTACTTCGCTAAGGATGATCGTATATATAGATGTGATCTTAATCTTGAGAAGGTTACGAACTCTTGCTTTATGAAAGCGGTCTTTTGATGTGCATAGGTGATACCGGTCAAACAACACTAGGTTAATAAGCCTTCCACGTTGGGGATTGTTATAGTGAGTGGCTGGGAACACAACATCACAAGAAGGAATTCATGCATTCCCTAATATTGTGGAAGATATAGAGTTGTTCCCTTAAGAACGAATTATAAGATTTGAAAAAATGGTACCCTCCTTTCATTGGCTCGAGAGGACACTGATTTATAGTCTAACTATAAACAACTTGTTCATTAGAGGAATCAATGACGCTTAAGGAGAAAGATGTAATCACAGGGGTAGAACAGATTTTTTGTCCCAGCTGTGAATTACGAACTAGCTCGTGAAGGATCATATGACAGATGACCAATTATATCCGTGGACGTTAACTTATCCTATAGTGCGAGAGAGTTCGGCACATACCTTTAGTGGAACAAGTCTCATGTTAACGAGCATGGATTGAATCCCAAGTCGTTGTAGCTTCCAATCTATAGGTCCACCAATCTCTAGGCTAGCTCAAACGCTGGTACACTGTTTCATTACAGAATGAATTTGAAGAGTTCAAATTCACAAATTAATTTTGTTGGACATAATTTAAGGAGTGTTAAGTTTAATGGATAAAATTAACTAACCAATATATTGAATATATTAATTTGATAATTTGGATAAATATTAATAAGGAGAAATTAATTTATTGGATAAATTAATTATAAATAATTATTTGATAATTATTGAGAGAATTAAGCTAATAATATGTTGACATATTAAAGTTTAAATAATTATTGGATAATTATTTAAAGCAGAATTATAATAAATATGTTAGATATATTTGTTTAATAATTATTGGATAATTATTAAATGAAGAATATTAATTAAATATGTTGGACATATTATTGAATTAATAATTATTAGATAATTATTATTTGTAGAAAAATTAATATATTGGATACATTAGTTGTAGAGATTTATTTATTATAATATATTGGATATATTATGGAGTTGAGATTTATTGGATATTCTATATCAATTAAAAATAAATAAAACTAATTTTAAATTAGAATGAAAAATCTTTGATTTTCCTAATATCTTTTATTATCGAATATTAAAAGATATTATATTTTTGTAATTTAAAGATTCACTTTTCTACTATAAATAGAGGCATGGAAGGTCTTCATTCTCATCCCACTCATTGAGAGTAATATAATTCTCAAATAAAGAAACCTCTCTCCAATTGAGTTCTCTCTTTCCTCATGAGAAAAATGCTTCTAAGCTCCATTCTCTAAAAAGCTTCCCACCAAGCACTCAGTGCAATATAGAAGATATAACCTTGAAGATTGGAAGAGACTAATCAAGAAGGTCCAGGGATTGATCGTGATCCTACCCAGTAGGTTGAGGGAATTGATCGTGATCCTCTTCAGCAAAAAGACCCACTAGAGTTGATTAGGGGCGTCAACCAAGGTGAGTTTTATTTACAACATGTCAATCACCTAGGGTAAATTGCGTTATTTGCATACTCTTACCCCCACAATTTCCAACACCTGGAGATACCGAAGTTTCCAAAGTGTCATTCCGTTGTACATCTAAAAGTGTCATTCCGTTGTACATCTACTGTACATTATGATTCTCTTTGAAATTTATAACCTTGTTTTTCTCGACATCGTCCTTGTAAAGTAATTTGCAATAAATCTTGGATCGCTCATCCAATTAGAGACTTGCTTCAATTAAAGAAATAAGTGTTACAAAAGGTGGTAGATGAGATTTAGTAATTACCCCAATCGTCAGATTAATTTTATGTTTAGAAGGGATTTAACCATGTTATTCAAAATTTTGAAGTTAAAGAGATGGTGCCTTCGAGACCGAATATTGACCTCCTCATCTCTTGACATAGTAAATTTCTTTTACACATCCACTATACATCATGATTCTTCTTCAAGTTTATAACCTTTGCTTTTCTCGACACCGGCCTTGTAAAGTAATATATAGGAAATCTTGGATCGCCCATCCAATTGGAGAATTGCTTCAATTGACGAAACAAGTGTCATTCCATTGTACATCCACTATACATCATGATTCTCCTTCAAGTTTATATTCTTACCTTTCTCGCCACCGTTCTTATAAAGTAATTAATATGCAAGAAACCTTTGATTGCCCTTCCAATTAGAGACTTGCCTCAATTGGTCTGTGGTAATTCCATTTGCAATATTGATTTGCATAGTCATGTAAGTCGAATATTTCTTTTTCGTTCCAATATCTACTGAAAGCAATTGTGATGAGAGTTGCCTCAATTGAATGAAATTTCAATTTCACCGTTCATTGCTCGACACCACCGTCTACTTTTTTGAACCAGATGATAGAGATGGAGAATGAAATGAAACTCTTCTTCGTCTTTTTTAAAGAGAGAGAGTGTTGAAGGTAGATCCTTCCTACAAAATAATCTATATCTTTTTCTGGTATTGTACAACTCTTCTTCATTTCCCTGTGTGGAAACCATACTGTGCAACCCTTCTTCATTTTTTTAAAGGAGAGAACGTTGAACAAATCTAGCGCCAAAACATCAAGACTTTTTTTAATAAAAATAATTGAAAATGGTTTACGGCAAATTTCTTTTTAAAATCTTGAAAGTTGTTGAAGGGAGCTAAATTGAGATAGTTGTTTTAGAACCCAAAAATAGGAAGCTGGCTAAAATATAAGAATAGTGATTTTTTTTTTTTTTTTTTTTTTTTTTTTTATAAATAATTTAAATTAAAAAGAGAAGGCTACATGTATTTGAAGAATAATAATTCTCTCACTATTTTGTATTTTAATTTAGCCATTAATTTAAATGATTATAAAAAGTAGTCATACACCAAATTATTTTAGAAAAAGTAGCCATTTGCTACCATTTCTCTTTAAAAAATGCATGCAAATTTTTGGGCCCGTAAATATTAAATTTCTAATATATCATAATATCAATTTATTTTAGATTCATCATCGTTTGTGTCTAACATTAGAAGTCATTTCACTTGTATAAAAAAGATAGGTGGTTTGACCATTTGGCAAACCACCAAACCTTCCTAAAAAAATTTTTCTCGCCCGGAACGCACATGAATATTATAAACAACTTATAATATTCTAACCAACCCACATATGAATACCCTAAAAAAACATAGTTTGTATGAATTTTAAATATATAACACATTCACTTCTAATATTAACTAGTTATATTAGCCATATGAACTCGCATAATTTGCTAAAATCTTGAATAATGTTAAATATCAATTAAGACTGAATAGTTGTAATCTATTTAAGCTATTTTTCTAAAACATGTCAATCGAAAGATTGACCGAAAAAAACAATAGCACATGGGAGATGATAGATATTGACTCTCTTTTTTATAGGCACACACTGAATTTTGTTCTTATGGAAAAATGTTCTCGAGTCCTTACTACTAAGGCTACACAACGTCGATCTTATGGTCGTTGGCGACAAGGTAAGAGTAAGAAAAGTCTATATTCTGGCAAGTATCTCAGATGACTTGACCAAATAGCTCAGAAAGTTGCGGGATGCTCGTGACATGATGGAATGCTTACATTAGATGTTTGGAGAACATTCTGGTCTTTTGTAATACAATGCACTCATACACATTTATGGCTTTGAAGACGACGTGAAAGCATAAATAAGAAAAGATGTTCCCATGACGTTGATCCAGCTAGACATTACCAGGGTGAATAAAGCTTTTTGCATTTGCACTCTAACTCACATGCCTTCATATTAATAGCTAGGACCAGATTGTTTGCAACCTTTTCAAAGCAAGCCGTACCAACAATGTCAACAGGACTTAGGTATCTTGCCTTAGTTCATATACTATGTGGACGTTTTAGGTTATTAACTTGCAACTAGATCCATTTGTATGTCTCGTATTGTAGAGACACGACTCAGACTAAGGTCTCATCTAGTCCTTTACCCTAGATGCATGATCAAATCAACCTTTAAAACTAGAGACATGCTGATAAATGCATTTATTGAAAGGAAATCATAAACATTTCTTAAATAAGAGTACCCAGTTCAAAAGCATAAAACAAAGTAGTAAAACTAGTACATGTCTCTAACATCAAATAAAGTGGAAACAAGAGTAATGCAAGAATGATAAATGACAGGAGTTCATGGTTCTCTCAGCTCCAGATCAGCCATCCTGGTAAAGCCCGTGCGTACCTTTGGAAAATCTATAGTGGAAAGGGTAAGTTTATAAAAAATCAGTAAGGATCCATAACTTGGATCAGAATAAGCATGAATAAGGTTAACAGTAAAAAATAGCACATAAATGAATATAAACAATCGATGAGTAGAATTTCCAGGGTGACATTAAATGTTGTTTACCTACGCAGACTTATGATAATGAAGATAGATTGCCTGTGTACTCTTTTTGACAAGGTTATCTGTAAAGTCTTATGAGAATCAGTAGATGTACCTGGGTATCATTTATGATGAGATTACTTGTCAGGTCTTAGTAGCATAGCAAAATGTATCCACGGGTATCACATATAACGAATTTACCTGTCGGATCTTATAAAATATTATAAAGTATGCCTGGGTATCATATAAGAATAGTTACCTTTCATGTTTTATTGTGGAAAAGTGATAGATTTCTGGGTATTATTGTTAACGAGATTACCTGGCAGGTCTTAATGATGTAGTAAGTGATATATCTAGGTATATCATATATAACAGATTCACCTGTCGGGTCTTGTGATATTGAAGTAAAACATAATATAGTGGCAACATGCAAACAAGGCATAACAGCAGGACATGCTCGCATACAAACATCATGTGTAGCAATTATCATGCTCACCTAACATAGATACCCAATACAACTCAGTAAAACTAGTCAATCAACATGGCATCACACATATATAACATACATTCTTGAAAAAGCAGTTCATCAGCCATCAGTAACTCATAGTACTAATTAAACATATAAACTTGCTTATATTTGTCCACAGATCTCAAGTTAAGGATAAAGGTCCTTTATCTTGGCCGAATTCTGCTAATTAAGCTCAAAGAATCCATAACTGCAACTTCTTACAAATTTTCTACTGAAACTAGGCCAAAACAACATTAACAAGTCAAAATTAGCACCTCAAAATTACTCGAAAATAGCTATCTAAATTTGTTTGGCGAAAATGGCTATGGTGCGTGGCTGGAGGGTGGCGACGCATGGCGGAGGAGTTGTTGGCGAGTGAAATAGATGCATAGAGGTCAACACGTATAGGTTTGAGAAGTGTGACGCACAAGGAGAGGGCGCGACTAGCTTCAAGAGGTGATGGCGTCAGGTTCGGGAAATCGCAAGCTCGAACGACCAGAAGCACAACTTTAGATTGGAATTTAGTCTTCTGATGCAGGGTTCAACGAAGCGTCAACAAGCAACAGAGTGTGAATGGGTGGTCTTCCTCAGGAGAAAACGACACAAAACACATATTCAGCCGTCGACAACAATGTTAGAAAAGACGCACGCAGATTGATCCTCAGCTCCGCAAGCGTAGGCACAAATCTGGATAAGAAAACGCGGTGATGTCTTGTTCATTGTAGAGAGCGGTTGCACTGAAAACCAAGGATCCAGTCGGTGGCAGTGGCAACAATCACCATGAAATGATGTGGTATTTAGCGGGTGTCAAAATCGCATAAAAAATCGTGAAAAACACAATGGTGATGTCTGTGCAGTTGATGATTGTTATTTTGACCTAAAAGGTTTATTTTTCTTTATATATAAGTCCAAATGAGATCTAGAAATTACCAAAATGCCCCTAGGCCTAAAAATGTCAAATTTAACCTCTTTTTTCAATTTTCAACTTTACCCCTCTAGATATATGACTCGTTTAAGTCCTCTAAAGCCAAAATTAATTTAAAAACAAGTCTCGAGAGTCTCAATAAGTCCAAAAACCCTATTAAATGTTGAAGATGAAGTTTTAGGCTGTTATACGTATACTTGTCCAAGTGTTCGTCTGAATAACCATAGGTTTATAGCCATTAATCTCATTAACGCGGTAAAGTTGAATGACGTTTGTTTATTAAATGCGCAATATTTGAAAATAATAAATTTTATTAATAATTGAAATATCACATTAAATGTTTTGCTCATTAATTAGAAACTACTAAATCTTTAGGGTAAAACCTCTAACAATCTCCAACTTGCACTAAAGCCCTAGTAAGACTATTACATGTTTAGCCAAAACACCAAGTACGATAATTGCTCTAGACCGTTGAAGACACCTCTTGTAGACCCAAACTATTTAGGTGACTCTTGAACACTTTAGCCAGAAGAGCCTTTGTAAAATGATCATCAACATTACTAGTCATATTAATTTTGGTGACAATCACTTCGCCTCTATACACTATTTCTCTGATAAGGTGATACTTCCTCTCTATATGCTTCCCTCTATTATGGCTTCCAAGTTTCCTGAGTTAGCCACAACCTCGTTGTTATCAGAATATAATGTGATTCGCTTATCTATACCAGGAACCACTTCTAAATATGTTGGAAGTTTCTTAACCATATTGCTGGCACTCGCGCAACATGATGGCTAAATTGAATTATAATTATAATGCGGTTCACATACGTTAAGGCCTAAGCATCTCTGTGCACATGAAACACAAGTGTATGTTTGTCCATTATAGCCAAGTAATAAATCCTAAGTGATCCCCACAAGGACTAGTTATTTTAAGAATTCAATATTTTAAATTGAATGTAACAAAACAATAACATAAAGATTGGTTTGTGAAATAGAAATTATGGACGCCATGCTTAATGCAACAAACTTTGCTTAAAATAGAAACAGTTATTAAAAATAATCCAAATCTACATCGATGTAGGTTCAATTGAATAGACAAAATAAAACAACTGTATTAAGTAACAAGTTCTTAAGTTGGAAATAAGAATACAAATAACACTAAATAGAACAGATTTATTGTAAGAAAAATAATTTACACTACACATAGATGCCTTTTCTCGAAATACATTCACAAGAACTCAAGTTTCTACACTAAGTTTTTGGCATTAAGAATGTGGTTGGTGTGCATTAGTGGAATGAATATTCCTTGCCTATTCATAAATATATAAATTCTTATATTAACCTAATGAGCAATAGTAAGAGATCTTTAATTGTGCCTCTCTCTTGAGAGTGAAAAAGAAGCAGACAAAAGTGGATGGCCGGTCAACCATATACTTACTTTGTTAATGATTGCATCTTTCTTGTTCGAATTAATTTTCTTGTTTTCTATTTAACTAACTTAAGCGTGTAGCTACGTAATACATAAAAGAAGAAATGGATGCACAAATCACAATGCGAAAGACATTTAACTATCCACGTGATAACGAAATCAATATCAATTCAGATAGTAATTAAAGCATGTCACTATAACTATTAAATCATAAATAAAGTTATATAAATAAATGAACAACAATAATGAAATAACAAAAATGAAATATAAAGATTAGAATTGTATAAAATAAATGGAAGAAGATGTTCATAAAAATAAAGTATAAAAAACAACTAAAAGATAAATAAAGTGGACAAATTTGGGACAGAAAAGGAAATCAAAGTGAAAGGGAAGAATTGCTTACTTGTGCAGTTGTAGAAGAAATGTTTGGGACTATCCTGTGGCTACTTGAATGTTTAGCTTCTTGTCAAGATTATTGATCTCAATGCCATTCGCTTTCGCAATACTCTTTGAGTTTAGAATCTCCCTCTCTCTCTCTCTCTCTCTTTCTATCGATCTCTTTTTGATCCAAGGAAACTCTATTTCAGACAATTGACTCCCCTTTTCAAAACTTTAAATTCGACATTGAATATGTTGGCAACATCATTATTTTAGAGCACCAGTCCACCCCACACTTCCTTGATTTGCGCACACTTTCCTTATTCCACATTTCTAGCTTGCCATTATCAGGATATGTTGACTTGCTGCCAAGTATTTACTTGCGCAACCAGCATCAGATCTTAGCAGTTCATTTCTCCTTTAATCTACACATGGGATTTTTTTTCTTATTTCTCAGATATTTTGATCCAATCGAGGTAGAATGCGGAAAACATTGGGGATGTTCTAGCATTGACAATGCCTTCAACATATATATTCCTACGCTAATATGAATGGTCACAACATTGTTAGCAATAAAATGCGAGAAACATGTCAATCACCTAGGATATCACATGTAGATTAATTAATGAGATTAATTAATGATTTTTTTATTATCACACTTTTCCGCTGCGTTAATTGCATGATCCTACCCTATATTCTCAACACTTGATTGCTGTTGAAATTTTGAAGGATCCTGCTATTATTGATGAAGTAGAAGTAAAAGAGAAGGTGATAGATGTTAGGGAAAATACGATTGCTAAGATGGTTGACGAGGAACACATATGAGAAAGAGATGATAAAGGTTCAGATGATGAAGCAATGAAAGAGCAAGCAAAAAAGTATAGAGAAATTGAAAAAGAGATTGTAGAAGAAACGAGTAGAGATGAAGTGTAGCGACCCGGTCCATAACCGTTAGATTATAGCACGGACGTTACTAATGCATGAAAAATATAAAGAAAATTTCAACAGAGTTTCCCCTAAAATATGGGAAACCCATACCTGTAATACATGTAAAAACAGAACCTGGACATTTCAAAATACATTTAAAACGACTCTGCAAGTTCCAAACAAAACAGTTATCCTATCCAGGCAGTCAACAAACCAGAAGAACTCGAGATCTCAATTTTAAAA
>JBBMEG010080976.1:0-10510 GCA_037832605.1 Cyclanthera cordifolia
GTGGCGGCGAAGTGCGGTGCGGGTGGGTCGTCGGTGGTGGTCGCGGCTGGGGGTGGGATTGAGAGGGAGGGCGTGAGGGGGGGGGGTTCCAAGAAGAGAGAAACAAATGAGGGGGGTTCTAGGAAGAGAGAAACACAGAGGGGGGCTGGGAAAGTGGGAGGGAAAGTTTTTTTTTTTATATTATTATTATTATTATTATTATTACTTTTAAACAAAATTTAAATTTTAAAAATACCTTTTAAAACTCACCTTAAAATGGTTTGTTACAAGCGGCTTCGGGAGGAATGATGCATACAAATGCATTAAGGTGGAGCCCACTATTTTCGACACATGGGTTCAAGTATGTAACAATAGCTTCTGTACAATAATATACAAAGATTGAATATACTTATTAATTTTACAATATATGTTGAATTTCAGATGCACCTAAATGCGAAAGGTATGAATAATAAACCATTCTGCATTACGATGACCTCACTTACGTATTCGAGAAGGACAGGTCAAGTGGATATCTATTACAGTCAGTTAGAGATATTGTAGACGATGATTGGAACTTGAAGTAGGAAGAAGGGGGGAGGGTGTTCTCAAGGGTATTATAGGCCTCAACCGCCTATTGTTTAAGAGGAAGAACCGAACACCGCCACAAGCGGACTTAGTTGGGGGTCGATCTCTTATGTGGGGGAGAAAAGGAAAAGGCTATCACATCAACAGGAGCTACTTGATATTATGTGAGTAAGGTTGGATATGCAGAACACAGAGATATGGAAGATTGTTGAATGGCCAGCGGCGACGGAAAAGGAAAATGATGCGAAGAGGGTAAAAGTAGCAGCCATTTTTCCTGAATTAAGTCCGCCATTAAAGACTTTTGAAAGAATTTTCGTGATGAATATCCTTTAGAAAGACCTCGATCAAGCTACCTTCTTTCTTTCAGTACCTCCAAAGGATCAGCACGACTATTGCGACTACCAGTTGAATAAGGATCGTTGATCCCAATCTCTTCTTCCTTTTTTTGATGATGGACAAGACTCTGAGGATGACCACATTTTCAAAAAATTGTTATCTTTTTGTTGAATTATATCATTTGCTTTTTGACGAGTAATTACTTATGTTTTATCTGAATTCTTTTTCTTGTAAACATAAGATTCAATTCTTTAGGTGGAGTTGGTGTATTCCTCTAATATTTTTAAGTTAATGTCATATAAGTACTATTTTATTGCATATGCAATTTCAATTCGAATATGACCCTTCATAATAAAAGCATTGTTTTACATTTCTAATTTGCATAGTAAAAAAAAAAAAAAAAAAAAAATTAACCATATGAAGTTAAAATTATAAATCTAAAATTCAACTTAACTTAATCTCTGAACCAAACAAAGGTTCTCACCTTAACTTAATCCCTGCAATAAACAACACTCAGCTTAACTTAATCCCTACAACAAACAACACTCAGCTTAACATAATCCAGCTTAACTTAATCCATGCACCAAACACAGATTAACTTAATCCCTCAGCTTAACTTAACACCCAGCTTAGCTTAACACCGACTAACTTAACCATAATCACTCTACCAAACACGCCCTAATTGTATGTAGTTAAGAACACCTTGGGCATTCACAATTAAGGCAGTTTTTAAATCTATAAATGACAGTAGAATCCAAGCTTAATTAATTTTGTTTATTTGATTACTTAAGATCTATCATGCAAAATATGTAATTTGAAAAAGCCACAATCACACACACATGAGCCTACCCCTTACTTCAAATCAACAATCATTTGAAATAATAAAATATCACAAAATAAAGTATATCATGGATCAATGGATAATAAACTAAGACATTCATTTAATTTATCAAAAATTGACCACAAATATAAACAAGAAACTAATAATCCTTGAAATCAAAATAAATATTCAATTTTACCCATAGTCTCACAACACTACGATTGAATAAAAACTACCATTGAACTAGATTTAAAAAACTAACCAAACTTGATAGAAAAATAAAAATAAAATAAAAAAATTGAAAGAAAACGAAACTAAAAACGCATGTCAAATTCCTCCCAGCTTATTTCTTCTACAACTTTTTTTTTATTTTTTTCTCTTTTTCTCTACGCTGCCTTCCCTCTCCCTTCTTGCTGACGCCACTTTCTTTTTCAATTTTTCTTTTTTCCTTTTTCTTTTTTTATGGCTAGTGGTGTCTGCCACTTCATTTTTCTATTTTTTATTTTTGATTCAATATTTTCTTTCCTTATTTCATTTTTTTTCTAAATTTAAACCAAAAATCAATATTTAAACTTATTTCTCTAATATTTTAGCAATACACCCAGGAAAATTATTCATAATTAATTACGATATTCAATCTAAATATAATAAAATAAGATTCAATACATATAATTAATTTGAACTTATCAAATTCCTTCAAACTTAATCCATGCTTGTTCTCAAGTACTTCTTCACTCAACAAATCAATTCTCCTTTCTACTTCATTTTCGTCATTCTTAATATCAAAGAATTTAAATTAAGTCAATAAAAAATCAATGTCGAATTTTAATAACAATGAAAAGAATGAGCATTCATATGGTAAATTTTATATGAAAACTGAAGCATCTCATCAATTAATCAAAATTAAATGCAACGAGACTCAACATCCTCTCTTAAGGTTTCACTCAATGCTCTCAAAATATTTTAGGTATTTTTACTTTCAAAATCAAAGCATAGCATGTTATTACCATAAGCTAGCAAGTGAATCAAATCTCTTCCAATATAGATGAATTGAATAGAAAAATCAAAGGGACTTCACAAGGGTTGTAATGTGGCTTAGGTAAATGTTGGAAAAGAGGGAATTAGTAGGTGTTTTATGGTCAAGACCAAGAGTTAATCTTACCTGATATCAATGTCAAATAATAATCACAAAAAACAATATTCAAGCTTTAATTTTATTCCTACACTTTCTTCTCGCATTAAGAACCTTGGAGAAAAGACAATAATATTTAAATTCGGCAAATTTTTTTCTCAAAAAATATGTATTGATTATATTTTGTTTTCTGGAGAACAAAATCTCGTTTTTTTTTCTATGATATTTTCGTCCCTCTTTTTTTTCTTTTCATTTTCCACCATTTCTTTTTTCTTTCTTTCAACTACAACTACCATGCAACATTTTCCTCACAAAGATGCAACGGTTGAGGCTAACAAATGAGATGGTCTAAGGCTATATATGACGTGTTATTATCAAGAAAAAAAAAAGAACAAAGTGGCTAAATAATGGAAAAATTTCAAAGATGAGGATTTAAGAGGACAACAACTGATTATTCCTAATTGCCTTTTTCATATTAAAGTATTAATGTAAAAGTATTGGTCTCAAAATGCTTTCACAAGCAAGTTCTAGAATAAGCACACTAAACTTGATCACTCAACAAGAAATAAATTGAGCAAAATATAGCGAACTGCTCATAGGCTCAAAATCAACAAATCAATAAGACATCATCATATTAAAAAAAATATCTATATTCATGCTCATCTCTATCGTACTTTACAATTTAAACTAAAATTCATTCCTAACTTACAGACATTCCACAATATCAATAGAGACTCAAGGCTTCAATAGAAAAGTCAACATGTATGAATTAAGATCATGCTAAATTCAAATTAAACCTCTCCCACACCTAAACTATGCATTGTCCTCAATGTATATCATATAAAGTAGCATGTACACAAAGACAATAAAAAGATAAAGAAATTGAACTTCTTGGATTTGTGAACGATTTGAGCATGATAATTTTTTGTGTTGATAGAGTTGGTGGTCATGCTTTATTGAAAATATTGACATGCAAATTTTTTTTTAAAAAAACAACAAAATAAAATTAACTAAATTAAAGAAAATAAGAAGTAAGAAAAAAATATATATTGGGTTCCCTCTCAACAACGCAATTATTTAACGTCATTTTGCTCGATGACTTAAACATTCATAAGAGTACATAAAATTTTTCAATTTTGTTCGGTCCCTTCTTGCTTGAGTCGATATAAACTACTAAGTTTAGTAGGCTTTCATGCTTCTCAAAGGCACCAAACAAATAAATATTTGTAGTATCTTTGTAATATGAAGTATTGGAATCAAATGACAAAAATAAAACTCATGAGGTTCATGAGAATAAGAAAATGCAAGATAAGCTTTTAGAGAATTTTATGAAAATAAAAGATTAAGCTTTTAAGAATCATAGCTTATCACCTCTATTTTCTCTTTGATTATATAAGCTCCTCTTTCTCACACACCTGAGATTGATAAGGCTCAACATCAAACTCATCTTCACTATTAATAAATATTACCGTAGAAGTTTCTACCTCGGTAGTATCGAGAAATTTTTGCTCTTGTAGACTCTCCAACTTTTTCACTGATTTGGTTAATTCAATAATTTGATGACCCAAACTCTCTATACTAGCTCTAGTTTCTTTTTGAAATTGAAATGTATCTTGTTGAAACTGAAGATTATTATGTTGCATTTGAAGAGTATTGTTAGCTAAAGTTCTAAACATATCTTCTAAAGACATACCTGAGCTTAAAATCCGAGTTTCTATTGGAGCTTGAAATGGTCTAGTGAAATCTTCAAAATATTGGCTTTGTTGTTCTCTTTGATTTCCATAGCTAACATTTGAGTGATCCCTCCAATCATGATTGTAATGATCATAATCCGGGTTATAGCTCATTTGGTATTGGCTAGGAAAATCTTCCAATGGTGTTGTCCTATGTGAAATTTGTTTGCATTCTGCCTACAACTATTTGACAAATCAAAGTAGTTAAACTAGAAATTCGACTTTTAAGATTTCTTATATCATCGTCATGAATAAAAACTCAATAAAAACTCAATAATCTCTAATGGTGTTATCCTATGTGAAATTTGTTTGCATGACCCTTTTAACTCTAACAAATAAAAACCAATATTGTTGAAAATTTTATGCCATATATTTTGTTTCAAATTTTATTTTGAAAAATAAAATAAAAAATGAAAATAAAAACAAATAAACAATAAGAAACTAAAATAAATCCTCGACAATGACGCCAAATTTGGTTGGGTTGTCGTAGCTAGCCAAAATATATTTTTGACCCTTTTAACTTAAACTTGTAGAAATAGTGGAATCAAGTCAAATATCAAAGGAGCTATAAATTAATTTCTCAATGTTTGTAAACAAATAAAATGAGATTTTGTATTGGAATCAAATCCTAAATAAAACAATAAAAAAAAAACAAAGCAAACAAATTATGAAAACATGCAATAGCCCGACCTTTCATTTCCTAATTTCCAAGGTTAGTTTGTTTTTTTTTGTAGTTATTGGGACCGAAGGAATTTTGTTTTAAAATTATTTTGTTTTAAAGGTGCTTAAATAAGTCATATCTCAAGAGATGTGAAGTCGGAATTTGAAAATTATGGGTAAAATGGTTATTTTTAGCCTAGGGGCATTTTTGTTATTAATTGGAAACTTTCTGCATCTATAAAGGAGGAAAAGAGCTTTTTAGGTCATAAGCACCCAATCATCAGCTGCCATAGACTTTTTCTCTATTTCTTTCGTGCATTTTAAAACTAAGGGGGACATATTCTGACGCCACCAAACACCCCTTCCTATTTCTTCGTGCGCTGCCGACATCTTTATTCACCAATCATTTCAGCAGCATCAACAACCTTGTCTTCCGTGAATCAGCCATCTCCAGCAAACAAAACCCTACCGCGTATCGTTTCCTCGTACGCGCCCACTTCCGCAGAGCTAGGAGCCAATCAGAGCACACTTCAACTTCAATGCTGGTAGCACTGCCGACCGGAACAGTTCCTGACAGCTTGTGTCCCACGCCGCCTGAACCTGAGCGAGATCCACTAATCTGAAGCTGGTGCTTTATCGCTCGAGCCTTCCGTGTCGGCCAAACCTAGATAGAGCATGCCCAGACCTAATCTCAGCCTACTGGTGCTCGCGACAAGTCCGTTTCTGCAATCCCCTGCGCGTGAATTTCACGTGTCGTCTACGCCTTCTCACGCGCCATCGCCGTTGGTGATTGTTTTGGCCACGCGTCATTGCCGACCTCGGCGAAATTTTTTTAGGTATTTCATGTTGACTAATTTCCACGTTTCGAGTCCATTTTGATAGTCCTAGGTTCTAATTTTTACTTGTTAACCCTGTTTTGGCTAGTTTAAATTGGAAATGCTTCAGGGACATGCAGCTCGAGCATTATAAGGACAAATTAGCGGTTTTCAACCAAGGCAAGAAATCTTATCCTTAGCTTGGGGTTATGTTGTTAAATATAAGCACGTGTAGGATGAATTCAGAGGAGATATCTTCATTGGTTGCATTTATTGTCTGCTTGCTACGTGATGTTTAATGAATGGTATTGCTATGTTATCAATATATATTTATATGTTAAGAGATGAGCTAGATGATTGATTTACGATAAACTAACATATTTTCATTATACACCTATTGATTTAATAACTTTATTTTGCTGATCTATGTTTCTGTCTTATATATGCATCCATGAAATTCATAAGTAAGCATCATATTGAAGACTCGAGACTGGCATTGCACTGAAAAGATAGCCCCGAAAGTGTAAATCATGAGATAAGAAGGCCTAGGTGTGGCATATTCAATTAGGATAGCCCCGGTGTCACACTATTTTTCTACTAAAGGCTGCGAGTTATAGGGCTCTATTTAGGCCTAAGTTTATCATTGATCATGCATTTTCCTTGTGAAATTTGCTATATATATATGTATATATATATATATATATATTAATGCTTGTACTGATCCCGGTTAGGGATCCTTCTTGAGTTTAATAACTCACCATTTTCTCTATGCGCCTCCATAGGTATGCACGGACTCGTTATTCTCGTCTTTTTAATAAATGAGGCATTTTATTCATCATGTCTCAATTTTTGAAGGTCCTTTACTCATGCATCTAGGGTATAGGCCTATATGGACCCTAGTATGGGTTGGGTTATTATAGTTGGTATCAAAGTTCAAAGTCATAGATTCTGTAGACTAACTTATATTGTTAGTCGTTGAGTCCCATGGTCTTCAGGTGCTAATCGCCACCGGGTAACCAATGTAGTAATCTTCAAAAGCATGAATAGTTAAAGTAAATTTGTTTATGTTAAGGTTGTTCTTGGAATACTGTCATGATCTGTTATGTATGATATGATGATATCTGTATTGAGATGATATCTCAGTTTGATTTTTCCTCTATTTCTAGCTATTTTTCTTTGATTAATGCATGCTGAAAATTTTTATCAATTGAGTAAAATCAATTAGTAACACTTGTAAATTCATAATTTTGTTGTCATTAAAATTCATAAAATTGGTATATGCATAAAGAAGGTCGAAAGGAAATAATTTCAATGGTGTGGTATCATAGCCTAACTCTAGTTTACGTCATATACTTTAGCATTTACTTTCTTGAAAATTATTGATTAAAAGAATTTTGTTAAGTTTATGAAAAATTCTCTTAAGTTGTGTTCTTGAGAAATTTTCTTGCCTATACTTAGAATTCTTGTTTTTCTTCTATAGTTGAATAATTTTCTTTGAATGTACAGTTGCTACCAATTTTGTGTTTTTTGTTTTGAAAGATGGTGACAAAAATTAAAGTTGATCGCTTTGATGGAAAAAGCGATTTTGGTCTATGGAAGATCAGAATGCTCGCAGTTCTTCGTCAAGAAAAGGTTGACTATGCAATATCAAAGAAGGAAGAAATTCCGGAAAGTATAACTGAAGAAGAACTTTCATTAATGAATAAGGTGGCGCATAGCCTTATCATTCTTCATCTATCGGATTCCATCATACGACAAGTGCGAGGGGAGGAAACGGCATTGGGGCTTTGGAATAAGCTCGAAATAACTTATCAAACCACATCCGTTTCAAGTAAGTTTTATCTTAAATCTAGATTCTTTAGTTTTAAGATGGATCAAATAAATGCATGAAAGATAATTTAGATGATTTTCATAAGATTGTATCTGAAATGGAAAATATAGGTGAAGTCTTTTCTGATGAAAATCATGCTATTGTTTTAGTGAATTCTTTACCTGATACGTATAGTGATGTTAAATATCCTATGAAATTTGGTAGGGATGCCTTAACATGTAGTGTTGTTCTTGCCGCTATTAAAATTAAGGACCAAGAATTACGAGAAAATAAAAAATCTAATTATGAGTCTTTGTACGTTAGAGGAAGAGTAGAGAACCGTCCAAAGTTTATAAATAACACTAGTAAGAGGGTTAAGAGTAAGAGAAGATCTAAGTCTAGGGGGCTTAGTAACAATTCTAGGAAATGTTATAATTGTCATAAGGTAGGTCATATTAGAAGGTTTTGTCTTGACATTAGAAATAAGTTTGGTGGGGGAAAAGTGAAAGAAAATATTAGTGATGTTAACATTAGTGAAGAATATAATGAAGTACTAATGGTTAGCACCACTAGTGATGAAGATGCCTGGATCTTGGATTCAGGATGTTCTTTCCACATGGCACTTAATAGAGATTGGTTAAGCAACTTCCAATCTAGTGTAGGAAGTAAGGTAATATTAGGGAACCGCCAAACCTGTGAAGTAGAAGGCTTACGGACAATTCATTTAAAACATCATGATGGTAGTATTCGAAGTCTAGACAATGTTAGGTTTGTACCTAAAATCAAAAGAAACTTAATTTCATTAAATGCTAGACAAGGTAGGATACACAATTAAGTTAGAAGGAGAAGTCTTAACAATAATGAAGGGAATATGTGTAGTGATGAAGGGTCTATTAAGAGATACACTATATACTCTAGAGAGTTAGCTAGAGAAAACGATAATTCCAAATTTTCTCTTTGGCATAGACGTTTAGGACACATGAGTGAGCTATGGATAAAAGAGTTGATTAAACAGCAAATTATTCCCAATTTAACCAATAGTACCTAGAATTATGTGAACACTATATCTATGGAAAGTCAAAGAGAGTAAAATTTGATAAGAGTGGTATATTTTCTAGGAATAAATTGAACTATGTTCATTCCGATTTGTGGGGACCGTCTAATGTCTCTTCTAATGGAGGGGCTAGGTATTTTCTATCAATAATTGATGAATTTTCTAGGAAAGTATGGGTTTATCTTTTGAAAAATAAATCTGATACTTATAATAAATTTGTAGAATGGATCAATTATGTAGAAACTCAAGCTAGTCTTAAAGTTCAAAGAATTAGAACGAATATTGGCTTAGAGTTTTGCACTTATGAATTCAAAACTTTCAGTAAAGCCAGGGGAATAACTAGACATTTGACGTAGTCGGTACACCCCAACAAAATGGAGTAGCCGAAAAAATGAACCGGACTCTAATGGAAAATGTTAGGTGTATGTTGTCATGATCCAAATTGCCTCAAGAATTTTGGAGTGAGGCGGTAACCACGGCTAGTTATAAAGTTAATAGAAGCCCTTCAACCACTATAGGCTTAAAAACTCCTCAGGAATTATGGCAAGGTAGTCCCCCTGATCTGTCCCATATGAGAACCTTTGGATGTTTAGCTTATGCTCACTCTAAAGAAGGTAAGCTAGATCCAAGGGCTAAGAAATATTTTTTCTTAGGGTACCCTGAAGGTGTTAAAGGATACAAGTTGTGGTGCTTAGATCAAAATGCTTCAAAAATCCTTATTAGTAGAGATGTCATATTCGATGAAACCAAAGTAGGTTTTGAGGTAGAGAAAACTAGTTCTATACCTGCGAACTCTTCAACCACTATAGAAACCGTTTTAGAAATCCCACCTCTTATAGCTCTAGAAAATCAAGAAGAAGAGATTTTAGATGAAGAGATAGAAGAGGAAGAAGGGGGAGTTAGTTTCGAGGTGGAACCTAGTTCCAACCTTGAAAATTATCAATTAGCAAGAGATAGAGTTAGAAGAAATATTGATCCTCCAACAAGATATGGTTATTCCGATCTTGTTTCATATGCTCTTCTAAGTGCTAATGACTTTGTTGAGAAAGAACCTCAAACCTTTAATGAAGCCACCAATAGCATAAATAAAGAAAAATGGTGGGCGGCTATAAAATAAGAGTATAACTCTTTAATTAAAAATAAAACATGGGTTCTTGTCAACAAACCTTTAAATGTAAAAACGGTTGGGTGTAAGTGCATTTATAAAATTAAGAAAAATCATTTAGATATTAATAAACCTAGGTTCAAGGCTATATTAGTAGCTAAAGGATTCACTCAAAGAGAAGGTATAGACTATGATGATGTTTTCTCTCCCATTGTTAAACATACTTCTATTAGAATTTTGCTTGCTTTTGTTGCTCACTTTGACTTTGAGTTAGAGCAAATTGATGTCAAAACCACATTCTTTCATGGAGAGCTAGAGGAGACAATCTACATGGATCAACCATTAGGTTTTGAAGCTCATAAACAAAGTAAAAAGATATGTTTACTTAAAAGATCTTTGTATGGACTTAAACAATCTCCACATCAATGGTATAAAAGGTTTGATTCTCACATGTTATCCATTGGTTTTAATAGAAGTAAGT
>JBBMEG010080977.1:0-10510 GCA_037832605.1 Cyclanthera cordifolia
ATCAAGGAGTACGATGGGTCCACAGATCCCGTCGAGCACCTGGACTCCTACCGGGCTTGGATGGAGCTACATGGAGTTCAAGACGCGATCAAGTGCCGGGCATTCTCATTCACACTCGCTGGACCAGCTCGAAGATGATTCAAACAACTGAAGCGTAAGTCCATCGCCTCCTTCGGGAGCTGACCAGGGCGTTTGTCACTCAGTTCCTATGAGGGCGAGATCAGAAGAAGCTGATCACGCACTTGCTAACCGTGAGGCAAAGAAGCCAGGAGACCCTTCGGGAATATATTGCCCGCTTCAACAGCGATGAAAAATACATTATCTGCTTGAAGGATATTCCGACAGTACGGCTCTCGCAGCAGTTGTCGCTGGACTCAGGGATGAAAAATTCCTGTGGTCACTGGGGAAAAAGGCACCAATCACCTATGCTGAGTTGCTCACCAGAGCACAGAAGTACAAGAGTGCAGGGGAGCTGGTTAACTCCAGAGGAAGCACAGA
This sequence comes from Cyclanthera cordifolia, assembly GCA_037832605.1. Taxonomy (NCBI): domain Eukaryota; kingdom Viridiplantae; phylum Streptophyta; class Magnoliopsida; order Cucurbitales; family Cucurbitaceae; genus Cyclanthera; species Cyclanthera cordifolia. The sequence continues at coordinate 499 of JBBMEG010080977.1, forward strand.
AGGAAGGCGCTCCTTCCAGAGCGCGAGAAGTCTGACAACCGCCGCGAGGCTGATCACAAGGAGTGGCGAAAGCGAAGGGCGGAAGAGTGCCCAGTGAAAAAAGAAAAGGTCAAACGGCAAGGGATACCCCCAAGTCGGTTAGAGAGATACACTCCCACGACCATTCCCGTAGATCATATCTTGATGGAAATTCAAGATAAGGAGGATTTGAAGTGGCCGAGCCGGATTAAGGCAGGGTCCAATAAAAGGAACAGAGGCAAATACTGCCTATTCCATGGCCACGCCACCTCGAACTGCTACGACTTGAAGGAGTCCATAGAGTCCGTCATTCGAAGAGGACGGTTGGACAAGTGCGTGGGAGAAGGAGAAAAATTATCTGAGTCCCCTAGCAAGAAAGGGGAGGCGAAAAATCACCACCGCCTCCGAAGATCAGAACCATCATCGGAGGACCAGCTGGTGGTGGGTCGAACCGAAGTCGAAAGGACAAGCAGCGGCAGGCCAGAAGCACACTGAAGGGTGAAGAGGTGCGGATAATGGAAGCAGTGGACGAGCAATTGAGCTTCACTACTACGAAGGCTGCAGCAATGCACCAGCCGCACAATGACGCCTTAGTGGTTTCCCTGACCATATCCAACATTCATGTTAGGAGGATCCTCATTGATGGAGGCAGCTCGGCGGATGTCATGTCGCTGAAGGCTTACGACGCTATGATACTGGGAAGGGAAAGGCTCAAGCAGAATTTGACACCCTTAGTCGGATTTGGCGTGAGCACTTTGATCCCTGAAGGGTCGGTTGAGCTTCCAGTGACCTTTGGCGAAGGGGACAATATAGTCCTACACTTTGTCAATTTCTTGGTGGTAAACACAATTCTGCTTACAACGCGATATTGGGGAGACCTACAATTCATGGATTGAAGGCGGTCGCGTCGACCTACCACAAGGTGATAAAGTTCCCTATTCCTATGGGGGTGGGTCGAGTCAGAGGGTAATAGCTATCTTCAAGGGAGTGCTACCACACGGCGCCATGGGGTGTGGCAAAAAATGCCTAAAAAAGAAGGCTGTTAAAAGAGGACCTATGCCAGGTGAGGCTGTCCAAAAAACAACACCTGTTGGGGGTACATGGCAAGTAAGTACTCGGGTTCCAAAGTGCCAAAGCCGAAACTTTGGCAAGTCAGAGGTCGCTTGTGAAGTTAAGGCGAACAAGACCGTGCCGGAAAAATGTCCTAGACGAGTTTAGCGTCCTCGCCAAACTACTGCACGAAGTCGATGAGGTGACACTAATTTTGCCTACAACAGTAAAGTCCTCCATGTTTGGAGCGATTTAACACTTGAAAAAAATACTTTCAGTAGATTGTAATTCAAGTTGTTGATGAATAAAATTGTTGTTTTCCTTATTATGTCCTTCTTAATTTAAGTATATTGATCTAATTTTCATAACCTTAAATTGAGGGTATATGAGATAGAAAAGTTCATAATTTCATTGCAAGAAATAGTTCCTGAGTTACAACTTAGGCGAAAAAGTAAAGACTAAAAAATAAAGTACTACAAGGCAAAAAGACTGCAAGGAAAAAGTCATCAAGGCCCTTAAGAGCTGCGCCTGCTGGAAGATGGTCGAACAGGTCCGGTTTGTGCAGGTGCTGTCCTGGCTGGAAGAGCCTAAGATCTGTCGGGTACTCCCTGAAAGATACGAGAATCATAACAAGCAGCCTGAGTTGGGTTACTAGGAAGTCCGGACTCGAAGGCTGGTAGTGAAGGGTCAGCGACTCTTTCCGCGGTGCAGGAACAAAGTGACCGAAGGAGAGGAAGAAGATTGCCATAGCTAACCCCCTCTTGGATTCGGTCCAGTGCCCAGCCAATAGCAGCCTTACCGGCTTTGTTTTCCAGAATCACAAAGGCAGGAGAACCTTTCACAAGGTTAGCCAAGTATGCAGTATTCTTAAGGTTCCCTTCAGCGGAAGCCAACTCTCGTCGCAGGCAGCAATCGTAGCCGAGTCATCTTGACGGGCGCGGGAAGCTAAATTTCAGACTGTTTCGGCAATGGTACGTGAGGCATCTAAGGCAGCCTCGGTAACTCGTTGAGCTTCTCGAGCATGTGCCAGTTCCCACTTGAGCTTGTCAGTACTGGTAGATAAGGAAAAGTGGGCTTAACGCAAGTCCTCCGAGATGTGGCGAGAAGCTGAAGCAAAGTGCAGGAATGCCTGCAAAAATAGAAACCAAAAGTACAAGTTAGTATACATACTCAAAATCAAAGTATAGCTGGAAAAAAGAGGAGTCGTCATACCTCGTGCATCAGATGAGCTCCCTTTTCCAGAACCTGGGAAGCATCTCTTAGAGGAAAAGTGGCTGAGGAAGACCCCACTTCTTTCCACAAGTTGGAAGCCACAATATTTTCCTCCTGAGAGTCCAAGGTAGGACAGTGTGGTCCTGACAGAAGGTAGGACTCGAACCCAGGGGAAAGACCGTGTATTGGTGTCTAGAGCCTGCACGAGTCGACCCGAGTCGGGGAAGGAAGGTGATCAAAACCAAGGTTGGGACCGTTGAACTCCAGGTCCAAGCCCAGTTCCAAGTCCTCTGGAATTTCGGGGAATGAAAGGTCTTCGTCATCACCAGGCTAGAGAGAGCAGCCCTCCGAAGTAAGGTCCACTGTATCATCGGTGGGAGGCCTTGCGGGGGACTAGACGTTTGACGCGTCACTGCGTCGAAGGCTCGTATTCCATAGTCACTGAACATGGTAAAAGAATGGAAACTCATATTCCCGGTATTTGAGGCGTGCAAAGTTAGAGAAAAAAGTAAGTAGCGTACCTGGAGCACACTCCTCCTATGTGAGTACGGACTCCGAGTTAGGATCGACTGGCATAGCTGAAGCAGGAAGGAAGTTGTACAGCGCCAGGGAGTTTGTGGTCAGGTGTTGTGCACTGTGGGTAGCCTCCTCGGGGTAATACATAACAATCTCATAAAACTTATATACCCGAGAATGGGGATTAAGTTTCCTGTGCACGGTAAACAAAAAGTTAGTACGGTGCCAAATAATAGATAAAGCCAAGGCGAAAGTAAACGTACCATATGTCCCGATGACAGTAGGAGTTGCTAGCGAAGCATCGGCGCCTAGAGCCGTCCAAGCTCCTCCAGCAAACAACCAGCGTTCCTTCCACCCCTTCTGAAAGTTGGGGCAACACACTAAAGGAGAAAACTTACTTCTAAGGGTCAAGTAGCAGCCCACGATGACGTCGGGATGCTGGCAGAAACGGTAGACCGAAAGAAGGTCTCTGGCGCTAAAGGAACCTTCGAAGCCGGTGTGCATCCGTTGACTATTTTTCGGCATCAACAATATTCAAGAATGCAGTCTTGACATTCATTTGTCATATCTCATAGTCATAATATGATGTAATGGATAAAATGATCTTTATAGACTATAACATAAAAATTGGGGAGAAGGTCTCTTTATAATCAACTCCTTCTCTTTGAGTGAAGCCCTTTGCTACAAGTCTAGCCTTGAATGTTTTCACCTTTTCATCTACACCCTTTTTTCTCTTGTAAATCCACTTGCACCCAATATGCTTTTCATTCTTTAGTGCATCTATAAGTATCAAGACTAAATTCAAGTATATTGACTCAATTTTGAGGTTCATGGCTTTTATTCATTTTTTGGGTCAATATCCTCTGTCTTTCCAAAAGACTAAGGATCTTTTACATTATCTTGGATAACGTTTAGTGTCTTTAAGACACCTATATAGGAAACGAGATTACTCCTAATCCTCTCACTGCATCAAGGCAAATGGCATTCCTAACTGGGAGAGTTTCAACTATCAAATCTCAAGAATTCATCAACTATCATAGCTGATAAGTTTCCACTCCATCCAATGCTGGTGAGCTGTCATCAACCATTTTTGACCTTCGTATAATTACACTTGTTATAAGATATGTAGCATTATGAGAAGTTAATTTCTTCAAAACTACTGTCGATCAAGGATTACTGTCTATTACATATTCCTTCTCTAAGGATGTATTGTTTTATGACACAAACACTATATTCTCATATGAGTTATAAAAATAAACCCATTTCGTTTCCTTGAGGTAGCCTATAAATAAGCTTAACTTTGATCGTAGTTGTAACTTTTTAAGATTTGTAGTCAGTACATAGCCAAACATTCCCAACTCTTGAAGTGATGTAAACAACCTTTACATCTCATCCATAACTCATAATGAGTCTTCAAGACACCTTTGTGGGTACCATGCTTAATATATCTAAAGTTGTCTCTAACGCATATCCCCAAAACCATAGTGGCAGTAAAGCAAAATTCCTCATCGATTGAACCATTTGTAAAGGGATTCTATTTCTCTTTTCAAAAACAACATTCTTCTGAGGTGTTTGATACACGCGCAAAGTGATGAATATGTATATAGATAATTCTAATGCGGTTCGCATTGGCTAAGTCCTAAACATCACTTAGGCGTATCAAACGCGAGTGAATGTTGTTACTTAGAATCAAGTAACAAATTTCAAAGTCATCTCCACACAGACTTATTATTCTAAAAAAATTCAATTATGGTTTGGGAATCAGCAGATAATCATATAAAATTTGGGTTGAGTAGGGTAATAATACAAATGTAGAATATATGCTCAATGTGGTAAGTATCGTGCAACCAAACAATGATAAGAATAATAACTAGGTACATTGGAACTGTTAGGGGTTGTGCTCCAAAGGCCTAGTAGTTTGCATATTTAAGAACGAGTATTTAATGTTAGACATTTAATGTCATTTTCAGTTAATAATAAAAGTGATTATTTTTCATAAATTTGCGCATTTAATATTCAAATGTCATTCAACCTTATCACATTAATTGGATTAATGTCGATATACCCTTGGTTATTAATATGAACACTCGAACAAGTATGTTGGACTTACAAGTGGATCTAGTTCCAAGTTTATAACCAAAATTATCTATAGTATATAGATTAACGCTAGAGTACCTAAGTTGTGGTAACACTATGGATGCGACCCACTTTACAAGAGTTCCAAATGACGTGATCCTGGTTATTCGCGTGGAGACATGTCAGTTGGACTCCTATTGCAAAAAAACGTTTTTACATATGACTAGACCAGAAGTTTTATGATCGAGTTAATGAATCGTTATAGATTCGTATCAAATACTTTGCTAAGGATGATCATAATGTCAATGTGATCTTAATCCTGAGTGGGTTGCGAACTTCTACTTTATGAAAGCATCTTTTGATGTGCATGGGTAAGACTAGTCAAACAACACTCAATCAATAATTATAGCATGTCGAGGATTTTCGTAGTGAGTAGCTAGGAATACAACGTCACAAGAAGAATTTTGCGCCTTCCCTAATATTGTGGAAGATGTAAGGTTTTTCCCTTAAAAACTGATTCCGGGACTTGAACGCCTTTCATTGGCCCGAGAGAAAACTAGTTTATAGTGAGACTATAAACAACTTATTCATTTGAGGAATCAGTGAAAATTAAGAAAAAAGATGTAATCATCGGGGTAGAACATATTTCTTGTCCCAGTTGTGAATTAAGAACATGCTCGTGAAAGATCAAATGGTAGATGACCGATTATATCCGTGAACGTTAACTTGTTCTCTAGTGCGTGAGAGCTCACGACAGGCATTTAGTGGAATAAACCTAATGTTAACGAAGAGGTATTGGATCCCAGGTCATTGTAGCTTTGAATCTATAGATCGATCGGTCCCCGGGCTACCTCATTATTGCTAATACACTGTTTCATAAGAGAAATGAATTTGAACATTTCAAATTCAAGGATCAATTATGTGGAACATAATTAATAAGTTTAATTGTTAAACTTAGTTAATTAATATATTGGATATATTAAATATAATATTTATTTGATAAATATTATTGAAGAAAAATTAATTTATTAGATAAATTAATTACAAATAATTATAGGATAATTATTAGGTTCTTTGTAAATATGTTGGACATATTGAGTTAAAAATTATTAGCTAATTATTATTTGAAAATTATAAATTAATATGTTGGACATGTTAATTGGTTTAATAATTATTGGATAATTATTAAATGGAGAATGTTAATTAATATGTTTGACATATTAATTGAATGAATAATTATTGGATAATTATTAAAGTAGAAAATTAATATATTGGATTAATTATACATATTTATTTATTTAATAATATATTGGATAATACTATGATTTTTAGTATACAACAATATTATGGATTTTTGAAATTCATATTTAAAATTAGAAAAGAAATTTTTTTTATTTTTCCAATATCCTTAATATTAAATATTCAAAGATATTAAATTTTCCTATTTTAAATATTCACTCCTCTACTATGAATAGAAGGCTTTGGAGGTCTTCATTATAATCTCACTCAATTAAGAGAAAACTAATTCTTAAATTGAGAAACTCTTTCAAAACTGAGTCATCTTTTTTCAGTTGAGTTAAATCTCTTCAAAGCTTTTTTTTCTCTAATAAGCTTCCCATTAGACATTAGTGCAGTGTAGTAGACAAAGCCTGGAAGATTGGAGAAGACCAATCAAGAAGGTTCGGGCAATTGATCGAGATCCTACATAACATAAAGGTCAACCAGAATTGATCAGAGACGTCAAGTTATAGTTGAAGTGGTTCTTATTGTGTTTTCATATACCCTTTCAAAGATTAAAACATTTCTAAAACTCTTTGCACTCTTTTTTGAAAAACATTTCACGATGTCTGTGATAGAAGTTGCACCAGTTGTGCCACCCATTTTTCATTTTTGTTGGCTGACTTGCTCGGTGGGTTAGATTAAGTGCCGGACAGTCGCGATTCCGCTCCCTTAGAACTATCTATGTCATTAGTGGTATCAAAGCCTAATTTAGCTCTTTTATAGTTACAATGAGTTCACCTGTGAAAGATCATTGGGAAAAGTTCCATCTCGATCGACTGTTCGACCTGAAAGAATAGATGGCCGATTAGTTAGAATGTCGGAGTATGTGCAGTCTTTGGATTCTCACCTGAATGAGATTACTGCCAAGACAGACACGATCGATGCGGTAGCTGGCTGCCTAGACGGGATGCTTGTCTAAGAGTTGATGGTGAGGGTAGATGATAAGTCAACCCTAATTATGAGTCCAAAGATCCAAGCTTATAATGAAGCAAGAACCCTTGCATCTAAGAGATTAACACCTCCTTATGGATTTGGAACAACCAAGAGGAAAAGACTAGAATTTCTATTACCTCTTTGATTAAAGATCTAGAAGAAAGATATGGAAGATCTTGTTCTAGATTGAGTCACTCCAGAATCAAACTTGATCAAGATTAGATTGAATGGCTCACATGCATTCTATCACAAGAATTTGCAAAGTGTAGATAACTATTTTTTTCATTCATCCAAGTCTGTCCATTTTACAACTAAATTCATGGCTTTTTATAGCCTAAATAAATTGTAACCTAAAACATTTAAAGTAATGTTTAAAATTAAAAAATTACATAGAATATTCCCGAGAACTCAAGCAAAATTCTATACTATGCAACAAGGATCCAAGAGTGTAGAAGATTATTACAAGGAAATTGACAAGTACATTGGAGATTAAACTTCAAAGTTTCCTTCAAATTTAGACCATAGCCAAGACCACGAGAACACAAGCAAAGTGCATAAGAAGAAATACCATTCATATTTCACTTTTACATGCAACTACGGGCGAGACACAAAAGTGAAATACTTTAGGAGATCCATAATTTGTGATACAAATGACTTCAAGTTTTCCTTACAAGGATATCATTTGGATTCGAGGACGAATCCTTTTGAAGAGGGGGAAGATGATAAGGATATGGAATTCCACAAGATCCTCAACTACTATAGAAGAGTTGGAGTATTCTAAAATTTGAAAATTAATGTTCATTTTGCTAACTTCAAATATTCCAACTCTTCTAGAGTAGTTGAGGATCTTGTGGAATTTCATGATCTTTATCATCTTCCCCCTCTTCAAAAGGATTCGTCCTCGAATCCAAAGGATATCCTTGTAAGGAAAACTTGAAGTTATTTGCATCACGAATTCTGGATCTCCTTAAGTCTTTCACTTTTGTGTCTCGCCCATAGTTGCATGTAAAAGTGAAATATGAATGGCATTTCTTCTTATGCCATTTGCCTGTGTTCCGCGTTCTTGACTATGGTCTAAATTTGAAGGAAACTTTGAAGTTTGATCTCCAATGTACTTGTCAATTTCCTGCATGAACTCCATAGAAAAATTAGGTACACTTGGTTTAAGTGCACCCGTTAGAATGCAAGTTTTTTAACTCACAATTTCTTGCATGTGTTGTTTTAAATATAAATTAATGCTCGCCTTACATACTTGAATAACATATTCATCTTTTTCTTCAATCTCTAAAATATTCTTCTCACATAATTTAATAACTGAATCATTTTTTTTCTTTAATCTCTAGAATATTCTCCTTACAATATTTAATAACTTAAAAAAAAAATTCTTTAACCTCTAGAATGTTCTCCTCACATAATCTAATATCTGTTCTATCTCTTTACTTTCCAAACAACTTTCAAGCATTTATGTCGCACATATTAAATCATTTTCACTTTCCTCTTGCTTTGTCTCTAATTAGCATAGATGAACATGTAGTTGCACACATTCTTTATTGGTTTCTATGTCATCAATAAAAACATCATCATATAAAACATCTTCTTGAAGCATGAGACAATCTTCCTCTTTTTTGATTTGTTGAGCAATGTTTTTTTTTAATGCTTCATCCCGCAAACTAAATTGTTGAGATAGTTGGCTCATGTAATTTAAGATTTGTTGAACTTCAGCCAAATTTTTTCGACAAACTCTCTGTAATGGATTATCACGAAAATAGTTCCCGAAGCGTCTCTATGCTTGGCGAATCATGGACTTTCTTGAACGCTCTTGATTAAACATGATGTAAAAACAATTGTAAAGTGGCAAGAAAAAATGAACCTCACACACACAACTCACTAATTTTACACTTGAAACACTCAGTTTTATCACACACAAAGGTAGGCTTTTGGAAAGTGGCTAAATTATAATCAAAGGTAGGCTAATTTGTAATAGTGAATCTTACAAATCAACCAAGACAAAAAAATTAATGAAGTAACAAAATCAAGAACAAGAACATAAATAGAATAAAAAGAATAGTTATTCCAGAATTTTGAATAAATTGCACACTAATTAGGAATCAAATAAACGAACATATGATGTTACGATTTTCAATAAGTGACATTCTTGACAATTAAAGATAATAAACAAATCTAATATCAATAGAAGAACAATTAATTAAATCTGAACGTTATCAAGGCGTTTAGATAGGAAAGAAGACTATTGAATGCAACAGTTATAAATTACGCATTGAAAAGAAATCAAACGAACGAACGTATTACTCTATTAATTTAAACAAGTGACCTTCTGAACATATAAAGATCACAGAAAGATCTAAATTTCAAATCTAGAACAATTATTCAAATACAGACGTTATCAAGGCATTTAGAATGGAAAGAAGATGAAATCAAGATCAGAACAAATGATAAAATGGAATCAAGATTAAATCTTCTTCTCTTTTTTTTTTTTTGAGTTTTTTTCAAGATTCAAAAAATGATAAAAAGATAGAATATTTTTTTGTTTTCTTTTATTTTTTCAAAATCCAAAAATGATAAAAGATGGAATCAAGATCGATAAAATGATAATGGATGAAATTGAAAGAAAAAAAAGGAATCGAAAGAGTTTTTAGAAAGATGAACAAAGTTCTGTAAAGATAGAATGAAACCTAGAGTAGGCTACAAAGATGCAACCTAGGCTCTGATACCAAATGATAAAGCAACCCTAATTCTCAGTCTATAGATCCAAGCTTATAATGAAGCAAGAACCATTGGATCTAAGAGATTAACACCTCCTTATGGATTTGGAACAACCAAGTGGAAACTGCTAGAATTTTGATTACCTCTTTGATCAAAGATCTAGAAGCAAGATATGGAAGATCTTGTTCTAGATTGAGTCACT
>JBBMEG010080978.1:0-10509 GCA_037832605.1 Cyclanthera cordifolia
GTGGTTAATTCATGATTTGGTCTTAAGTTCGTCCTACACACGCCTCTGAAACCTTTGTTTGACGAACTTTTATTTTTTATTCTCTTACTCATAGATTTATAGGAGCTTTTTAGGATTTTTGTACAAAAAATGGTTAATTCATGATTTGGTCTTAAGTTCATCTGAAGTTCTTCCTACAAACTCATCCCAAACCCTTGTTAGATGAAGTTTTATTTTATATTCCCTTACCCATAGATTTTTGCGAGTTTTTTAGGGTTTTGGTTTAAAAGTGGTGAATTCTTGATTTGATCTTAAGGTCGTTCGAAGTTCGTCTTACAGATCCTTCCAAATCCCATATTGATGACATTTTCTTTTTATTCTCTTACCTATAGATTTATACGATTTTTTTTAGTTTTTGGTTTAAAAGTGGTTAATTCATGATTTTGTCTTAAGTTCATCTGAAGTTCGTCCTACAAACTCATCCCAAACCCTTGTTAGATGAACTTTTAATTTTTATTCTCTTACCCATAGATTTATTCGAGTTTTTTAGGTTTTGGTTCAAAATTGGTTAATTCATGATTTGGTCTTAAGTTCATTTAAAGTTAGTCCTGCAAACTCATCCCAAACCTTTTATAGATGAACTTTTATTTTGTAATCTTTACCCATAGATTTATGCGAGTTTTTTAGGTTTTGGTTCAAAAGTGGTTAATTCATGATTTGGTCTTAAGTTCATTTGAAGTTCATCTTACAAACTCATCCTAAACCCTTCTTAGATGAACTTTTATTTGTATTCTCTTACTCATAGATTTATGCATGTTTTTTAGGTTTTTGGTACAAATGTGGTTAATTCATGATTTGGTATTAAGTTCACCTAAAGTTCGTCCTACAAACTCATCGCAAACCCTTGTTAGATGAACTTTTATTTTTAATTCTTTTATGCATAGATTTATGCGAGTTTTTTAGGTTTTGGTTCAAAAGTGGTTAATTCATGATTTGGTCTTAAGTTCATTTGAAGTTCATCCTACAAACTCATCCCAAGCCCTTGTTTGATGAATTTTTATTTTGTATTCTCTTACCCATAGATTAATGCGAGTTTTTTAGGTTTTTGCTTCAAAAGTGGTTAATTATTGATTTGGTCTTAAGGTCGTTCGAAGTTCGTCTTAAAGATCCTTCCAAATCCCTTATTGATGACATTTTCTTTTTATTCTCTTACCTATAGATTCATACAATTTTTTTAGTTTTTGGTTTAAAAGTGGTTAATTCATGATTTTGTCTTAAGTTCATCTGAAGTTCGTCCTACAAACTCATCCCAAACCCTTGTTAGATGAACTTCTATTTTTTATTTTCTTACCCATAGATTTATGCGAGTTTTTTAGGTTTTTGGTTCAAAAGTGGTTATTTCATGATTTGGTCTTAAGTTCGTCCGAAGTTCTTCCTACAAACTCATCCTAAACTCTTGTTAGATGAACCTTTTTTTTATTATCTTTCCCGTAGATTCATGTAATTTTTGTAGGTTTTTGGTAGAAAAGTGGTTTATTCATTATATGGTCTTAAGTTCGTCCAATGTTCGCCTACAAACTCATCCCCAACTCTTATTAGATGAACTTTAATTTTTTTTTAATTTCTTACCCATAGATTTATGCGAGTTTTTTAGGTTTATGGTTCAAAAGTGGTTACTTCATGATTTGGTTTAATGTCGTCCCATGTTCGTCATACACACGCTTTCCAAACCCTTATTGAAGACTTTTTTTTTATTCTCTTTTCCATTGATATATGCGAGTTTCTAAGGGTTTTGGTTCAAAAGTGGTTAATTCATGATTTGGTCTTAAGTTCGTCCGAAGTTATTCCTACAAACTCATCCCAAACCCTTGTTAGATGAACTTTTATTTTTTATTCTTTTACCCATAGATTTATGCATGTTTCTTAGGTTTTTGGTACAAAAGGGGTTAATTCATTATATGGTCTTAAGTTCGTCCGAAGTTCGTCCTACAAACTCATCCCCAACTCTTGTTAGATGAAATTTTATTTTTTATTTCTTACCCATACACTTATGCGAGTTTTTTAGGTTTATGGTTCAAAAGTGGTTACTTCATGAATTAGTTTAAAGTCGTCCCATGTTCGTCGTACACACGCCTCCCAATTGAAATTAAAGACTTTTTTTATTCTCTTACCCATAGATTTATGCCAATTTTTTAGGTTTTTGGTTCAAAAGTGGTTAATTCATGATTTGGTCTTAAGTTCGTCCGAAGATCTTCCCAAACTCATCCCAAACCCTTGTTAGATAACTTTTTATTTTTTTATTCTCTTACACGTAGATTTATTCATGTTTATTAGGTTTTTTGTACAAAAGTGGTTAATTCATTATATGGTCTTCATTTCGTCCGAAATTCGCCTACAAACCCATCCCCAACTCTTGTTAGATGAACTTTTATTTTTATTTTCTTACCCATTAATTTATGCGAGTTTTTTAGGTTTATGGTTCAAAAGTGGTTACATCATGATTTGGTCTAAGGTCGTCACATGTTCGTCGTACACACGCCTCTTAAACCCCAGTTGAAGACTTTTTTTTTATTCTCTTACCCATAGATTTATGCGAGTTTTTTAGGTTTTTGGTTCAAAAGAGAATAATTCATGATTTGGTCATAAGTTCGTCCTATAAACTCATCCCAAACCCTTTTTAAATGAACTCTGATTTCTTTTTCTCTTACCCATAGATTTATACGAGTTTTTAAGGTTTTAGGTTCAAAAGTGGTTAATTCATGATTTGGTCTTAAGTTCGTCCAAAGTTCGTCCTACACACTCCTCACAAACACTTGTTCGACGAACTTTTATTTTTTATTCTTTTACCCATAGATTTATGTCAGTTTTTTAGGTTTTTGGTTCAAAGGTGGTTAATTCATGATTTGGTCTAAAGTTCGTCCCAAGTTCGTCATATAGACTCTCTGAAACCCTTGTTCGACGTACATTTATTTTTTATTCTCTTACCTATAGATTTATTCCTGGTTTTTGGGTTTTTGGTTCAAAAGGGGTTAATTCATGATTTGGTCTACTGTTCGTCCCAAGTTCATTCGAAACACTCCTCCCAAACCCTTATTCGGCGAACATTTATTTTTTATTCTCTTACCTTTAGATTTATGCGAGTTTTTTAGGTTGTTGGTTCAAAAGAGGTTAATTCAGGATTTGGTCTAAAGTTCGCCCCAAGTTTGTCCTACACACTCCTCCCAAACCCTTGTTCGACGAACTTTGAGGAACTTCTTTTTTATTCTCTTACCTAAAGATTTTTGCGAGTTTTTTAGGTTTTTGGTTCAAAAGTGGTTAATTCATTATTTGGTCTAAAGTTAAATCCAAGTTCTTCCTACTTACTCCTCCCAAACCCTAGTTCGATGAACTTTTATTTTTTTATTCCCTTACCTATAGATTTATGCTAGTTTTCTAGGTTTTTGGTTCAAAATTGGTTAAATCATTATTAGGTCTAAAGTTAAATACAACTTCTTCCTACACACTCCTCCCACACCCTTGTTCGACGGGCTTTTATTTTTTATTCTCTTAGCTATAAATTTATGCCAATTTTTTAGGTTTTTTATTCAAAAGTGGTTAATTTATGATTTGGTCTAAAGTTCGTCCTAAGTTCATCTTTCACACTCCTCCCAAACCCTTGTTAGATAAACTTTCATTTTTTATTTTCTTACTCATAGATTAATGTGATTTGTTTAGGTTTTTCGTTCATAGGGGTTAATTCATGATTTAGTCTAAAGTTCGTCCCATATTCATCCTACACACTCCTTCCCAACCCTTGTTCGACAAACTTTTATTTTTTATTCTCTTACCTATAGATTTATGCAATTTTTTTAGGTTTTTCGTTCAAAGGTGGTAAATTCAAGATTTGGTCTAAAGTTCATCCCATATTCATCCTACACACTCCTTACAAAGCCTTGTTCAACGAACTTTGACGAACATTTTTTTTATTCTTTTACCTTTAGATTTATGCGAGTTTTTTAGGTTTTTGGTTCAAAAGTGCTTAATACATTATTTGGTCTAAAGTTAAATCCAAGTTCTTTCTACACACTCCTCCCAAACCCTTGTTCGACGAGCTTTTATTTTTTATTCTCTTACCTATAGATTTATGTCAGTTTTTTAAGTTTTTGGTTCAAAAGTGGTTAAATTATTATTTGGTCTAAAGTTAAATCCAAGTTCTCCCTACACACTCCTCCTAAATCCTTGTTCGACGAACTTTTATTTTTTATTCTCTTACCTATAGATTTATGCCAGTTTTTTAGGTTTTGGTTATAGAGTGGATAATTCATGATATGGTCCACCATTTGCTCGAAGTTCATCCTACACACTCCACCCAAATTCTTGGTCGATGAACTTTTATTTTTTATCCTCTTACCTATAGATTTATGCGAGTTTTTGAGCTTTTTGGTTCAAAAGTGGTTAATTCCTGATTTGGTCTAAAGTTCGTCCCAAGATTGTCCTACACAATCTTCCTAAATCCGAGTTCGACGAACTTTTTTTTTATTCTCTTACCCATATATTTATGAGAGTTATTTAGGTTTTTGGTTCAAAACTGGTTAATTCATAATTGGTCTAAAGTTAAATCCAAGTTCTTCCTACACACTCTTCCCAAACCTTTGTTCGACAAACTTTTATTTTTTATTCTCTTACCTATAGATTTATGCCATATTTTTAGGTTTTTGGTTCAAAAGTGGTTGAGTCATTACTTAGTCAAAAGTTAAATTCAAGTTCTTCCTACACACTCCTCCAAAACCTTTGTTCGACGAACTTTTATTTTTCATTCTCTTACCTATAGATTTATGAGAGTTTTTTAGGTTTTTGGTTCAAAAGTGGTTAATTCATGATTGGGTCTAAAGTTAGTTCCAAGTTCGTCCTACACACTTCCCCCAACCCTTGTTTGAATAACTTTTATTTTTTTTTATTCTCTTACCTATAGATTTATGTGAGATTTTGAGGTTTTTTGGTTCAAAAGTGGTTAATTAATGATTTAGTCTAAAGCTCGTTCTAAGTTCATCCTTCACACTCCTCCCAAACCCTTGTTAGATAAACTTTCATTTTTTTATTTTCTTTCCCATAGATTTATGCGATTTTTTTAGGTTTTTCGTTCAAAGGTGGTTAATTCATGATTTGGTCAAAAGTTGGTCCCATATTCATCCTACACACTCCTTCCAAACCCTTGTTCGACAAACTTTTATTTTTCATTCTTCTACCTATAGATTTATGAGATTTTTTTAGGTTTTTGGTTCAAAAGTGGTTAAATCATGATTTGGTCTAAAGTTAGTTCCAAGTTCGTCCTACACGTCTCCTAAACCCTTGTTCAACGAACTTTTCTTTTTCATTCTCAGACTCATAGATTTATGCAAGTTTTTTAGGTTTTTGGTTTAAAAGTGGTTAATTCAGGATTTGGTCTAAAGTTCGTCCCAAGTTCTTCCTACACACTCCTCCATAACCCTTGTTCGACGATCTTTTCTTTTCTATAGATTTATGCGAGTTTTTTAGGTTTTTGCTTCAAAAGTGGTGAATTCATGATTTGGTCTAAAGTTTGTTTCAAGTTCGTCCTACACACTCATTTTTCTTTTTTTGAAACAAGAAAAAAGTCCATTCGTTAAAAAAAGAAAGAAGGAGAACATAGTTCAAGATACAAACACAAATAAACAAAACAAAACAATACAAAAAATTCAAGAACTACAAGAAATGATCAAGGAAAAACATCAAAAAGAACTAAATAAAAACATTAAAGCGTCTAAAAATGTCTTGAACAGATTATATGGCAAATGACTTTAAGAATGTTCCCTAAGATGAGATTATAACTGAGCATATTCGAATCTTGAAACCAACAACACTTAGGAACCCAAGAAAACATGTTGATTCCTCTCCTATCATAGCTTATAAGGCGAGGTTTTGAGACCACTAAACTATAAAAACATTGATTTATTAATACGAGAAGGGTTAATCAATAATGGAGACGTTTAGTGGTACTAAAACTCTTAGAAACCTTTTCTCAAAAAAAAAAAAACTCTTAGAAACCTATAAGGTCCTCTTGAAAGATGCCAAGCCTGTTCATAGGTTGAGAAGGTACCTCCTAACGAGATCTTTATGAACATGGGTGTGATTGTGTCGATGAACAAGAGAAGGTCCAAGTCATGAAAAACGGAAGGCTAATCCTATAAGGCGAAAAGGTATAGGAAATTCATGTGATGAAGAACTATAGTTTTCTCAATGCTTGAATGACTCAAGTGTCTATCTTGGAACATTTGAAATCAAGCCTAAATAAGTAATCCAAATGTTGAAAGAGATTTGTTAAGGCTAAGAACGCTTAATTTTGGAGTTCTTACGATTGATCCATTGAAAAGAAAGGTGCACCTTATTTTTCGATGGTTCAATCGAACAACTCTTAAGTTAAAGATAAGCAACTTTGAAGTTCCTACGATTGATCACCAAAAAGAAAGATGCACCTTACGTTTTGGTGATTAAATCATACGAACTCGACTCGTTAATCATGCTTAACTTAAAGCAATTCTACATTAGGTTGATCTCCTACAAATTTTCCTATTGAGCATGTGTAAGGAAAGAGCATGCTCAAAAGACCGGTATGAGGTTCTTCACTTTAAAAGGCCTTTTAATGACGATAGGTTCTTACGTGACAAGGTTGAAGGGGGTGCATGATCATGGCTGAGCTTTGATTCCAATAAGTAGAAAATGTTATTGAATTATATGTTAGTGAACTTGCATTGAAATCTTCTTATAATTTGGCAAGACAAAACGAACTTGACTAGAAGGTCTACAACATTCTTTGAGTTTTAAGTTTTTAGTTGTTCAACAAAATCAGCTAAATCAGAAGTCTACATGCTTTAAGTCCTAAAGAGAATTAGCGCATCAAACAACATTGAAAGCTACATGATAAATACTATGTCATTCAGTTGAATTTTAAACTAACAAGTTTAAAATTTGTTTCTAGACATTACAATCAGTTTACAAATGTATAGAACAAGTTTTTCAAAAATAGTTATGCATAAGATAACTGCATAACCAAAATTAAAAGGAGAAAAAGAATGAATTCAAAAGAGAATGGTTATCAAAAACCAAAAACCAAATGGTTATCAAACGAGACCTAACTTTATGACTTTAGAGAAACCAATATTCAAAAGAGAAAGAGAATGAAAGCACTTACCTCTTGATCAATTGGATGTAAACTCAAGTTTGGTCAATCATTATGCATACTTGAGTAATCTCTCTATTCCCTCTTAACTTGTTGTTTTTTTCTTTCACATAACTTGTTTGTTTGTATGAATTAGTACGTACACAACAAATAAAGAAATTGAAGTCAATAATTAAACAATTAAAAATTATATTTCAAAAGAGAAAAGAAAGTTTTTGCTTTTGAGAAACTGAAATTCAAAAAAGAGAGAAGGTATGCATTTACCTATTGAATTAGATATATAGACCTAAGTCTCACCAATCACAATACATGCTTGACTCATATACCAATTCTCTCTAACTCTGTTTTGTTTCTTACACATGACTCGTTTATTTGTTTGGATTAGTTCCTAAATAATACATAAAGAAATAGAACTGTGTAAGTAAGAAATTAGAAACTATGTTCAAAAGAGGAAGTTAAGTGTATGACTTTTGAGAAACTAAAATTCAAATGTGAAAGAGAACAAATGCAGTCACCTCTAGAATTGGATGAAGACCCAAGATCGATACCACACTATACATTCTTGGGTCATCTCCATGTTCAATTTTAACTTTTTGTTGTTTCTTTCAGGTAACTTGTTTCTTTGCTTGCATTAGATCATACACAAAACATAAATAAATTGAAGTCGGTAACGAAACAATCTACTCATATTCAAAAGAGAAAAGTAAGGTAATGGATTTTGAGAAACTATAATTCAAGAGAGAGAGAGAGAGAGAGAGAGAGAGAAAACGAATGCAACCTATTGAATTAGATGTAAACCCACGTTTCATTAACCATAATACATGCTTGAGCCATCTCCCAATGCTCGCTAAGTCTTTTTTGTTTCTTTCACATGACACTTTTGTTTGATTAGATTAGTTCCAAAACAAAACATATAGAGAAAGATAGAAAGAATGCATTTACCACTTGACTTGTTTGCTCGCTTTTGGATTAGTTCATACACAAAACATTTAAAAAATAAAAGTCTATACGTAAGAAATTACAAACTAAAATTCAATAGACAAAAGTAAATTTATCACTTTTTTGTGAACTTACATTTCCTTGTTAGGTTGATTCAAGTATCTCTGTACTTCTTCAAATTATTATATCAACTGACTCATCAATCCAGCAGCACTTTGCTATTGATGAAATATTTGGTGCATTTAGTTGAACTTAACAAAAATTGAGTTATGTTTTAGATAAAGACATGAATTCATATAGCGATGAACAAACAAAACAATTGAGTATTTGCAGTAGAATTTTGTAACCCATTTTAAAAAGTTAACGAGAACGAATGGATGTTAACCCAAGTTTGGCCGAACATCTGTTCATGCTTTGATCATCTAACTAACTCAAAATACGTTGTATTTAAACCTAGGGCATTCATATCAATAATTCACAATTGTAATATGAGGATTTAAAAAGAAGAGTGAGTTTGATTGGATGCTTGTGTTTTAAGAATAGAGTCGAAGAAGTGATGTGGAGGCTTGTGTATGGTTTGTGAGTAAATATTGTAAACAACCTTGGTAAAGTGAAAGAGAATGACGACCATTACCTATTGAATAGGATGTAGACCAAAGTTTAGACAACAACAAAATAAACATGAGTATCACCCGATTCTATCTAACTCTTTTTTGTTTCTTTCACAAAACTGACTCTATCGTTTGCTTGGATTAGTTCATAAACAAAACATAGATAAATTGAAGTCAATTAGTAACTAATACTCAAAAGAGAAAATAAAGTTAAAGGCCACTAAGAACTTACATTACTTTGTGAGATCATTCAATGTAGGATCTCCATCCGGGTTTAAACTTTATTTTCCACTAGCCCTTTATAAATTGAATTTCATGAACTCAACAAAAAAGATCACGTAAGTCGATTAGAGTATTAATCAAAATAAAGAAGAAAGATTAATTTAGAAATACGAATGCACTCATTTTTCTTTTTTTTTTTAAACGAGAAAATGTCCATTCGTTGTGAAACGGAAGAAGGGGAACATAGTTCAGGATACAAACACAAATAAAAAAAAAAAAAAAAAACAACAACAAAAATTCAGGAACTATAAGAAATGATCAAGACAAGACATCAAAAAGAACTAAATAAAATCATTCTAGCCTCTAATAATGTCCTGAACTGAGTAATTGGTAAATCACTTTAAGAATGTTGCCTAAGATGAGACTATAACAATTCATCAATGGACCTTGTGAATGGTTTATAAGATGAGTTTTTGAGACCATAAACCTATAAACATCATGATTTATTAATACGAGAAGGGTCAATCAACAATGGAGATGCCTATCGTACCAAAAGTCCTAGAAACCTATGAGGTCCTCTTAAAAGATGTCAAGCATGTTCGTATGTTACGAAGGTACCACCTAAAAAAATCTAGATGAACATCGGTGTTGTTGTGTCGATGAACAAGGAAGGGTCCAAGTCACGAACTCAACAAATAAAAAATCATAAGTAAGTCAATAATGGTATTAAATCAAAGAATGATGAAAGAGAATTGAGAAATGCAAACTCACTCGTTTTTCTTTTTTTAACACAAGAAACAAGTATATTCAATGTGAAAAAAGGAGAACATAGTTTCCTTGAGGTTTTATTTTGACCAATGAAAAGACAATGCATTTAGAAAAAAAAAATAGAAACTAAGTCTTGGATTCAGGAAAATTTCTTTACAACGTATCAAAATACATACGGTTAATGGAATACTAACAATGAGAATGAGACTCATTTTACAAGGAAGGAAACCAGACTTGTGAAGTGGTTGGGGGAGCTCTGCAGTACTAAAACTCCTAGACAACTATGAAGTCATCTTAAAAGATGTCATGCATCTGTTCCTAAGCTAAGAAGGTACCTTCATAGAAGTTCTTAATACACATGGGTGTTATTGAGTCGGTGACCAATGAAGGATCTAACTCATGAAAAAAGGAAAACTAATCATAATTGATGAAAAGATATAAAATTTCATGTTATGAATAACATAAATGTTTCTCAATATGCTCAACTGATTCAAGCTTCCAACTCGAAACTCTTGGGAACAAGAATTCTTTCGAGTTAAGAACCATTAAATTTGGAGTTCCTACGATTGATTAACCGAAAAGGAAGGTGCATCTTATCTTCGGTGGTTTTATCGAAGAACTCTAAATTTAAAGAAGCTTAACTTTGAAGTTCCTATAATTGATCCACAAAAAAAGAAGGTGCACCTTACTTTTCGGGTATTATTTTGACCCCGGGTATTATTTTGGTCCACAAATTCGCATCTAGTCCAAGATGGCTTTCCCTAAATAGTGTCATCTTGAGGGGGCATGTTGGAGATTGTTGGAATACTCACCTTG
>JBBMEG010080979.1:5000-10509 GCA_037832605.1 Cyclanthera cordifolia
TCATTGTTATAGCTCTCACCCTCATGGTCATCTGCCAACCTCAACCGCGCCGAGCTTTTATTGTGCATCGTTGGCCTTGAGATACAACTCCGGCCGAGCCCTCCCCAAGCTTCCATGGTTGATTCTTGTATTCTATATAAATCTTCGATATACTGTAATTGCAATATGTCTGCTAGTCTTGATTTTCATTGGATACTAATTCTTAGATAATAAATTGATTCTGAATTGAATTATGTGATATTGATAATGTTGGCTAATTGCTGAGATGTTGAATTATTTCATCCAGTTTACGCCCATTCTAATGCTCTTAGCACGTAACTGTGTTAATTCTTTTTAAGACCCAAAAACTTGGAGCTTTGCTTCTCTAAACTGGAAGGTAACCACTGCAATTCCTAAAATAGGCACCAGGAGAAAACGCAAGAAACGGAAACGAAATTTGTGGTCGCCTGAGAAATTAATTCTCACAACAACTTCGGACCTAGGACCTCAAAAAGAACACACCCTCAAAGCCTAAACGCTCAACCAATGTGAATCTTTTCTCCTGCTGAAAGTTTAGAGACTTGCATTCAGGATGGCAATATGATTAGCTTCTCTTCACTACGCTCGGGGTAATCACGCTCGTCCCTAAGCCAAGCATCTGGAGATATCTAAGAAATAGAGACGCAAAAGGTGCCTACAAAGAGATGTCCTAGGAGGTCTCGAACTTGAGGAAAGCACAGACAATTTGATAATATTAATCATATAGATCATTTAAGAATAGACAAAAAACTGCAATACATTAGAATTTGATAGAGTATAATGCAGGTACAGGAGAAATATTAATATACATCCCTCAAGCAACAAAAAACTAATTTCACAAAGCGCAGTCAAAACAACAAAAGCCTCAGTGGTTGACTGAGGCTCCAATAGTCTCCAAAAGATGCTGAATTCGGTACTTCATAACTGGCTGACCTTTTTTAGTTCTTTTGAACATTTTTTCCCTCATGGAGTTTCGTCTAGCTTTAGCTTTTTCTTGTTCTTCCTTTTTTGCAGCAATAATGGCTTCTTTCTCCATTCTTGCTTTCTCTTTCTCTTCATGCTTTCTCTCATACACTTCCTGGAGACTACGTACGCCTTTATTCCTTTCCTTCCCACGTCTTCCGTTCGTCTCATTGTCGAATTTCATTTCATTTTCACCCTTTTAAGAACCAGCCAGAAATGAGAGTTAGTGCATAGTTCCAGCACCACATTCCTTTTCATAATAAGAACGGAGTAAAAAAAGATGTTCGTTGGGTTCCATGTCTCTCACCGAATCACAATCAACAAATAGTCGCACATAGGAGCTAAGAAGTACGGACACAAGATACGACACGGAGACACGCCATTATTAAAAAAGGCAGGACACACATAAGTTGAGGACACATTATTTATTATTACTTTTTATGATATACTATTAAAAGATTACTTTCAAAATATTTTAGTTTTTTATTAACTATGAACAATAAATAAAATAAAGATAAACATGTAAATTTAATTAGCATTTGAATTTAACCAACATAATTAGTTATATGAGTCTATTCAAATCCAACAAAGAACATAATCTCAATATTAATTAAATGCCTACTAAAAGCCCACAAACCTTTATCCCTTGTCGTCTAATTTATCACTTGAAACAAATAGCTTAAATAGTGATTGGTGTCCATGAAGTGTCCAAAATTAAAAATAATAATTATAAAAGATGATACGAAATTGAGTGTCGGACAGTATCGTGTCAGATACGTGTTCGACACGGATACTTTGTCAGAATCAAAGTGTTTGTGCTTCCTAGGATAGGAATGTTTACAAATTGGGTTGAACTGAATTGTAACACCTTTCAGATACTCTTTAAAAAAAGATACCTTGAAGATCCAATCCAATTGTTCAGAGCATAATTTATAACAATTACAGATTACAAAGAAACTAGAATTTAAATGTGTTAAAAATCGTTTAATATTCAATAAAAATAACTACTTAGTAAAGTAAAGATATAAACAAGTTCAGTAACGCTGACAGTTGAAATTTCATCAATATTTATATTTCTTTTCTGGCAAAGGAAAGTTAATCGGACTTTTCTTCTACGTCTCTTCCAAACCAGTTTTCTCCTTTAGACTGTGAAAACTCACTTCGAACAAGTTTAAAAGCTAATTAAAATTGTAGGATGTTGAGATATGCTTGAACTTTGATGCCCTACAATTACTTAGTAGGCATCTCGTTGCTCGGTCAACGAGTCAGAGTAAAGGAGCGACGCTCCCGAAACCTAGATGAAATTGTTATTGAGTTTATGTTTTCGTATTTGGACTTTTATGTATTTTGGTCGTTTGTGGTAATAGGATTTTATGAAAGTACACTATAAAAACTCTTTTAATGCCCAGGCCCCTCTTTGATCAATATTCTTATATTTATTTTCTCCCTGATAACATTATTTTCCCTTCTACCTGTGACTGTAGCTAATACACTACTAGTGCCCCACGTAAATCTATGAATTTGTCTCTTTTGGGTTTTTTTTTTAAGAAACTATTTCATTCATGTATGAAATTGCAAAGGAGAGGACGAGATCTCAAAAGATTACAAAAGTCTTCTCAAGTTTGCTATGAGGGAACTAATGCTGAAATGACTAAGAAGAGGTGATAATTTTAAACCAAGATATTGTCAAAATAATAATGTTATCAGACACAATGGGGTATGTGTTGATTGGATTGGGCTTTTTAAATACCCCAAATGAAAAGGCACGTCAAAATACCCCTAAAAAAACAAAGCCCCTTCACTTTATCATAATAATTTTGGTTGGATATCACTAAGTGTCTGGGCTTGTTTACACACTTTGATAATTCTCACAGGACAAGCATCAATCCTACTACATTTGATTGCCAAGGTAATGTGTAGAACGTTAATTATAGGTAGGTGGCTACCTTGGATTTAACCTATAATCTCTAAACACTTTATTTGACTACTAAGCCAATTCATAATGGTTCACGTTCTCTTGATCAGAACATAAGCAATGTTCGTCCAGTTCAATGTCCACTCAAATCACAAAGGACCAGAAATAACTTCAACAAACAAAAAGAAACAAAGCTCCCCAATCTCTTTCTTGTACGAAAGATTAGGAAAAACCATTCCAAGTCTCACCAGGCATTGAAGGTTAACAAAACATAATTTTAGGGATTACATACTTAGAATACGATAACAACATACCTCAACGGATCCAGCATTTGAGCTAGAGGGTCTTTCATTTGGCTGATTCTGATGCTTTACTAACTTCTTATACTTGTTGACTTGTTTAGCATTCTTATAGAACTCCCTCTGCTTTTCTGAACAAAAATTGAAACATATGACAGTCAAATCACTCAATTACTGATCATATCATCAGAATAAATTCACATATTTTCAGTCTGTAATATTTGAATTCCCTAAAACAAATCCTCAAACTAGATTTTGCAATGTAGTACCCCAATTCTGGACATAAACGGCAATGAATTTCCATCCTAATGTTGGATTTACAACAAAAACATCGAGCCCCAAAACACAATTAAGCAAAAACCCATTACCTAGATTTAACAGAACCATCAACGAGTGACAAAACGAAAGAAAACTAAAAGGCTATTAATCGATGATAAAGACAAATAGAAGTAAGAAGCAAGCAAGAATTCAGCGGAATCATACTTATTAAAGCAGGATTATAGTAATCGGAAGTTGATTTCGCATTCGCAAATGCCTCGAGCGAAATGCCCTTCCCTCCCAATCGTTTCATGTTTTTGTGTTTACTGTTCTTCATGAATGTCGATTTCGAGCGATTCTGTTCCTCGTCTTTACCAGTTCGCTTCTTCATTGTTGGAAAGAAATTTTGCAGAGAGATCGAAATTTAGAAGAATTAGGGCAAAACAGAGAGTGAAAAGGAAACGGACGACAATAAGATGATACGATAGAGATTCCCTGCGGTCGAGTAGACAATAAGTTTTGTATGATATCCAATAAAAATACGACACGTTTAAAATTTTAAATGAAACAAAAATGTCAGAAGTGGGATTTGAACCCACGCCCTCTCACGAAGACCAGAACTTGAGTCTGGCGCCTTAGACCACTCGGCCATCCTGACACTTTGTTATCAAATTAAAAATACAAATATTTAAAATAATTATATATTTTTAATAAAATATATTTTGATTCTTTATATCAGTTTAGTCATTAACTTTTAGAAGTTCAAAACATATAATAAATCTTTATTTAAAATATTAAGTGTAAATTTGATTAAAATATTAAGTGTAAAGTTGATAATGTTAGGTATATATACAAGATCAAAAAAAAAAAAAAAAAAATCATATACATTGAATCTTTATTTTTATGCTTACACTAAGTGGCAATACATGTCTGCCTATAAGTATGCTCACATTTCTTTCTCCCTCTGTTTGAGTATTTGTGTTTTTGAAGATGCCTTCATGGTGTTTAATAAATGGCATCCATAAAAAATTTCAATGTAAATCAGTTATTATTAATCATCTTGTTTGATGGATACACTCTCCAAAAATCTGTTTATGATTAAGAGATCATAAATTCGAACTTTTTAATATCCAATTGTTGTTGAACAATGAAAAAGAAGTGTCGAGCTTCTTTTATGTTCTTAAAATGCTTTTGTTAGGTTTGTAATTGAGCTTTATTATCATTTTGGTACATATAATCATCGTATATTGATATGGTGGTTAAAATTTTAGGGATGTTTGGATTGAAATTATAAGAGTACTTAGAACTAGTATTGAGAATGAAGATTTATTTAGAATATTAAGAAGTAATGATTATCGTCAAAAACTTGTTCGAGTGTAGATTTTAAGAATATTTAGAATTAGTATTTAAAATGCTGATTTATCTTAAGTATTTAGAAGTAACGATTACAGTCAAAAACTCTTTTGGATATAATTTTTTTAGAATTATTTAGTAAATACTCATTTAAAAACTAGTATCAAACACCCTGTTAGAAACTTAAAAGTTATGAATTCATCAATTACTTCATTAAACACCAACCACGCGGAATAAGAGAAGAAGTATCCTCCCGACCTCCGAAGATGTGAAGAATATATGCTCGACATAGAAGGAGAAGATCGAAGAAGCGAGACCACCATAAGATATCATCCCGTGAAATGATAACTATTACAATCAATTGTTTGTTATCTATTTTCATGGTTGCACTCTACATAGGACTTGCAGTATGTTATATTATTGGACTTCTTGCCGTTGTTCTCGGTCGATGGTGCTGCTGCAGCCATCGGAGTACGTCGTCGGTCGAGCAAGGAAAAACCATACGCATTGGATAAAAGTGTGTGGTTTCTTTGAAAGTTACTGTCACCACTTCACAACTGCACTTGTTAACACCATTGCTGGTTCTGTTTTGTTTCTTTGTTTGGTTGTGCCACTACAAGAAAAAAGGGTTTTGGCGACGGGGGTTTCGGCGACGGAGCCAGTTTCCGTCGCCGTAGCCCCCTAAGACGACGAATTATTTACT
>JBBMEG010080980.1:0-10506 GCA_037832605.1 Cyclanthera cordifolia
CTTTAAACAAATTTAACGAAATTTTAAACGAAATAAACATGTAATCTTACCTTTTGGAAGAGTGGTGGTGGTTTCCGATGAAAGAGGCGGCGAAGAGGATGAGATTTTTTGGAGGATTTGGGAGAAAATGGAAGATTGAAACGGAGAAATGGGGAAGAAAGGGCGATATGTGCATTCTGTAATCGGGGGCAAAGGCGACGGAATTAGGCTTTGTCGCCTTTGCCCACCAAAAAAAAATAACATAAGGGCAAAGGCGACGGAGAAAGCAGTGAAGTCGCCAAAGCCCAAAAATTTTCATCCCAAAATTGATTTTGGGAGGAAATGATTGGACAAAGGCGACGAAAGCGCTTCTTTCGTCGCCTTTGCCTAATTCAAAAATCTTGATTTACATCAACGGCGACGGAGGAAGCTTTTCTGTCGCCTTTGCTATGAGTAAAGGCGACGAACAAGTTTTCTGTCGCCGTTGGTGTGAAACAAAGGCGACGCTGTAGTTTTTTGTCGCCGTATCGTATCAACAGCGACAGAATTTGCTTCTGTCGATGTTGCGCTCGTCGCCTTTGAGGTTTTTTCTTGTAGTGGTATGACTTAATAATTAAAAGATTATAGATTCGAGTCTTTCAATCCACAAAGTTCCGTTGAGTCTCCTAAGAATTACTAAATCTAAGAACAAGTTTGCCAATTAAAAAGTTAGTATCCTTTATCCAAGAACATGCTAAAAAATCCTCATACTAAGTCTACATCATCAACAATCAAATTGTTGGGAATATAAGCAAAAGTAGGCGTTAATTATTTTTTTTTTATCTTTCCTTTTCTCATTTTTCATTTATCATTTTCACCTCCTTTACTCAAACACATCTCCATTTTCATGCCTTGTGCTTTTTTCTTTTTTTTTCTTCTATATCTTTTGATAATTTTCATCAAAACTTTTTTTTTCCTTCTTTTCTTTTGTATTCTCATTATTTTTTTAGTTCATCAAAGTAAAAAAAACCAATCGAAATTGACTGGCCCCACTTGTAGTTGGTCGACCGATTTATCAAATTGCGACAAAGACATAAAAAACTTACCAATGTAATCAAACAGGTCGGTGGTAAGCATCGCGGCCGATCAATAAACACCCCTAAGAAGAAAAAATGATAGCGATAAGGTCTAAGAGAAAAGTCTAAAAAATTAGACCTATAAGAAGACAAAATAAGCATCTCAATTGATAGTGAAAGGAGTTGTTCACCCTATTGTATAAGTGTGCCGAAGACTTCTCAACTTTCTAATGTGGGACAAAACCCACGAGATACCTCCAACGTAAAGGAAGTAAGATCTTCTTACTCTTTGTTTTTAATGGGAGATGTTTAAATCCTTGTGATCCCTTGCAAGAACATGCACATGACTTTCTTTATAACTAACTTATTCACACTCGTATGCAAAGGCACACGTAACTGACCCATAAAAATCATTAATAATTGTAGAGAAAAGTAGCATTAATAATAGTAAAACTTCAATGATAAAATTGGAAAAACGATTTGAATTCAAAATTCAAGAATAAAAAGGTAAAGAAAACTAATGACCAAATGAAAGTTTAAACTTAAAAGTGGAGAATAAGAATTTGACATTTTGAAATCAAATTACTAAACTACAAAATTTTGTCACCAAAACCACATTTACCTGATTTCTTGTGTGAATATTAGTTGATTTGGGTACTGCATTTTATCATTACTGTAGGGCTTCCAAAGCAGCAACTACGATTCTTAATCTGACAAAACTTGACAATGGGCAATCTCTCACCGTTGAAGATCCAGGAACTTTGCCCGCTGTTTTGTAATTTTCCTTTTGGTTCATTTAGAGGCCGACTCAAAATGTCCATCTTCCATATGACTATACTTGTTCAAACATTCTACTAAGAGCTTCATTTGTTTTTTTAACCTTAATTATTATTTCAAACATTATATTAAAAGAATGACACTCTTATAATCTAGGGAACCATTGGCTCTTCTCTAGGTGACGACATCCGAATACATCACGAGAAAGAGACACGGGAGGTGTCTACAATTTAATGTAACAGGTGAGTCTCAAACCTGAGACCTTGAAAATAACTCACATTGAAAACCCTAAACTTTCGACGACTGCGCTATTGGAAATGATGGGTAGAAGCATGCATAATTAACGCAGTGGAAGCACGAGTTTCAAGTAATTAACCATTAATTAATTTATTTAGTCTACATACAAAATCTCTAGGTGATTGTTCAACTTGATTGGTCTCCTCTAATCTTCTAAGGTCGAAACTCTCCAAGAGGATGGCCAAGGTCAATCCGACCATCTAGGAGGTCAGCCAAACGAGGCTGAGACCCCTAGAGATAGGCCAAAAAAAGTTGAAAACCCCTAGAAAGCAACCAAAAGAGGTTGGAACTCTCGAGGGTCAGCCAAAGGAAGCTGGGAACCCTTGGAGGTTAGCTAAAGGAAACCAGAACCCCCCGAGGGTCAGCCAAAGAAAGCTAGGAACACCCAGGAATTGGCCAAATGAGGCCAGGACCACCCCGAAGTTGGCTAAGCCCAATTCGAACCCCTAGAGGTCAGCCAAATAAAGGAAAGATGCCCCAATAATTGGTCAAGCCCAATTTGGCCTCTTAAGAGACGGTAAAAAAAGGTCAGGACCCCGGGGAATAGGCCAAAGAGACCGAGACCCCTCAAGGGTCATCCAAGCCCAATTCAGCCCTCTCGTAGGTCGGCAAAGGAAGGCATGAACCCCTAGTCAAAGACCATGGAGGTTGAGACCCCAAGGGTTTGGTCAAGCCTAATCGACCATCTTAAGGATTGGTCAAATAAAGCTAGGAACCTTAAGGGTCGGCCATAGAAGTCAAGTCCCCTCAGGGGTGGACCAAGTCTAAGTAACATCCAAGGTAGTTACACCTTCGAGTTATAACATCCAGAAGTTACACTTAGAGGACGAAGAGCCCCGGGGGTCGGCCATGGAGGCTAGGAGCCCTAGGGGTCGGCCATGGAGGCTAGGACCCCTTGGGGGTCAGCCAAGCCCAAAGTTAACCTCTAAAGGGTCGTTTGAGAGGATCAGGACCTCTCAAGGCTCGATCAAGCCCAAAATTGACTTCTAAAGGGCTGATCGAGAGGACAATGACCCAACGAGGGTCAGCCATGGAGGTTAGGACTCTTCTTCAAAAGTCGACCACGTTCAAGCAACACTTAGGACCAATGCATTATCGTGTGGCAACGGTCGAAGGCTACATTGAGAGGTCAGGACACCTCGAGACAGCCATGGAGGTTAAAACCCCTCGAGGATCTGCTAAGACTAAAATCGACTCCTAAGAGTTTGTCAAAAGGGCAAGGATCCCACGGGGGTCATCCATGGAGATCAAGACTCTTCCTCAAGAGTTGACTAAATCAATGTATCACTTAAGACTGTTGTGTTATCAACTGGAAAAAGCTGAAGGTTACACCGAGAGAGCCAAGATCCCCAAAGGGTCGTCCATGGAGGTCCAACCCCCAAGGTCAGACGAGAGGTTTAGGACCCACGGGAGTCAGCCATGGAGGTTGGAACTTTCCCCGTGGGTTGGCCAAAGAAGGCCTAGACATTTGATCAACAATCATGGAGGTCGAGAGCCCTTGAAAGTTGGTGAAGCCCAATCGACCATGGAGGCCAAGTACCATCGGGATTGATTAAACCAAAAACTGACCCCTAAAGGATCATTTGACAGGGCCAGGACCCCTTAAGGGTTGGCCAAGCCTAACACTAACCTCAAAAGGTCGATCGAGAGGACTAGAACCCCACCATCGTCGACCATGGAGGTTAGAACTCTCCCCTAAGAGTTGACTAAGTCTAAGTAACACTTAGGACCAATGTGTTATCATGTGACAACGGTCGAAGGTTACACCGAGAGGGTCAGGACCCCACGAGAGTTGGTGATGGAGGTCAAGACTCTCCCCTAAGAGCCAACCAAGTTCAAGTAACTTCTCAAATCGTTACACCTCCAAGTTGTAACATTGAGAAGTTACACCTGTTGAGAACAAAGGGTAAGAACATGCAATTAACGCGGCGTAAGCGTGTGATTACAAAAATTTTCACATAGATAATTAAACCATTTAACTATTTTTAGATTAATTATATTAATCTACATGCATTTACCCTAGGTGATTGACTTGTTGTTATTAAGAGCATTCTCACATTTGAATAGAATCGATCTATTCCCCGAAACCTTCTTGATTGATATCCTTCAATCTTCCATGCTCTGACTTTTTTATTACAAGTGAGTGCTTGGTGGGAAGCGTTTTAGGGAAGGGAGCTTGAAACTTTTATCAAAGTCTGGCTAAGAAGGAAAAGAGTTCTCAACTTTTAGAGAAGTTTCTCTGTTTGAGAATTGGTTAATCTGAAATTGAGTGGAATAAGAATAAAGACTTTCTATTCCTCCTATTTATATTAGAGGAATGAATATTTAAATTAGAAAAATAGAATATATTTCAATATTATTAAAGATATTGGGATAAATTCAAAGATTTTCCCTTCACATTTAAATATCAAATTCCAAAATTGCATTCCACATGAAATTTGCTTCCCCAATTTAAGGGAGATGTTTCAAATTTGGCCAATATATTTTATATATTGTTTTATTCATTTTTAATTGATATTTATTCAATAAATCTCAAATCTATAATATATCCAATATATTATAAATAAATAAATTCCTTAAATTAATATATCTAATATATTAATTCCACACTTTAATAACTATCCAATAATTACTAATCCAATTAATATGTCCAACATATTAATTAATATTTTCCATTTAATAATTATCTAATAATTATTAATTCAATTAACATGTCCAACATATTAATTACTGAGATCTCTTAAAATAATTATCCAATTATTATTTATAATAAATTTATCCAATAAATTAATTTCTCCTCATTAATATTTATCTCTTAAATATTAATTCAATATATCTAATATGTTAATTAATTATGATAAATTAATTTCTTCTCATTAATATTTATAACATAAATGTTATTTCAATATATCCAATATGTTGACTAATTAAAATTAACCATTAAACTTAAAACTCCTATTAATTATATCCCACATAATAAAACTGTGAATTTGAACTCTTCAAATTCACTCTCTAATAAAATGGTGTACCAATAAGTATTAGTTATCCCGCAGATCGGGGGACCTATAAGTTGAAAGCTATTACGATCCGTGATCCAATCCATATTTTTTAACACATCAAGCTTATTTCACTAAAGGCATGTGCTGAACTCTTTCGCATTATAGGACAAGTTATATCCACGGATATAATCGGTCATCTATCATGTGATCCTTCACGAGCTTGTTCGTAATCCACAATTGGGACAAAGGTCTATTTTACCTTTGTGATTACATCTTTTTCCTTAAGCACCACTGATTCCTCTAATGAAAAGTGTTTATAGTATCACTATAAACCAACGCCTTCTAGGACCAATGAGATGCGGGACCTCTTTGTTCAAGCCCTAGAATCAATTTTTAAGGAAAGAACTCTACATCTTCCTTAATATCTATAATGGCTTGAATTCTTTCTTCTGATGTTGCATTCTTAGCCACTCACTACGGCGATTCCTAACGTGGAAGACTTATTGACTCAGTGCTGTTTAGCTGGTCTCACCCATGCACATCAAATGGCGCTTTCATAAAGTAGGAGTTCACAACCCACTTAGGATTCATATCACATTGACATACGATTATCCCTAGAGAAGTAGTTGATGCGAGTCTATAACGAAATTACTAACTCGATCATAAAACTTTTTGTCCCATCTTATACAGAAACTCATTTATATACGGGCACCCTCACTCACATATCTCCATAGAACAACCAGGATCAGTAAAGTGGGTCGTAACAATAATGTCACCAGGACTTAGGCGCCCTTACTTTGGTCCATATACTATAGACGCTCTAGGTTATTAACTTGGAACAAGATCCACTTGTATGTCTCACGTACTTGTTCAAGTGTTCATCTAAATAACCATGAACCTATCACCATTAATCTTATTCATGATGATAAAGCTGAATGACGTTTGAATATTAAATGCACAATCAATGAAAATAATAACTTTTATTAATAACAGAAATATAACATTAAATGTCTAACATTAAATGGTTTATTCTTTAATTACAAACTACTAGACTTTAGGGCACGACTTCTAACAACAACGAGAAGGCTAGGACTCCGAAAGGATGGGTCGTGGAGGTTAAGACCCCCTAGAGTCAATCAAGTCTAAGTAATTTTCAGGACCATTACATTGCCAAGTTGTAACATCTGGGAGTTATGTTGGTACTTATTTCAAGCTTAATGATAGATGTTACAACGACTAGTTCATTAAGCAACCATTAAGTGAGTTGTAGTGGTTACAACTCTAGAAGCTTTAAAAAGGTAAAAAAATCCACCTTACAATCCTATTTGTTCCAAGCCATTATAAAATTCTTGATTGTAAGCTATTCTTGAGCAATCAAACTCTAAAAAATGACTCTCTAAATACTTAACTGACTTAAGCATTAAAGCGATGTGGCTCACACCACTTTTTTTTTTTTTAGGCATTTTGTTTTTGGTAATACAAATCGTAACCATTCATCTCGAATAACCATTTTGGTATCAACAGATATATTAATTGAATTAATAATTATTAGATAAATATTTAAAGAGATTTCTTTGATATCTTTTAATATTAGATATTAAAAGATATTTTTCTTACCTTGTTTGAATATTCTACTAAGTCTATAAATAGAGACCTTTAAGGTTCTCTATTCAAATCATTTATCATAGTCAGAATACTCTCTTAAAGGTTGAGAGTTCTTTTCTTGATATTTGTGAAACATTTGGCAAAATTCTCCTAGCTCCCTTTTCTTTAAAGGCTTACAACCAAGAGCTCAGTGTTTCAAGGAGTTATAGCTTTTAAAATGAATGAGAATTTTCAAGAAGTCAGAACCTATCTTAAGTTAGAGTATATTCAAACCTCTACAACTCTTTAATATGAAATCCTCTTTTTACCTCAAAGAGTCGAGCATATTCTAACCTTTACCGTCTCATTCCGTCTCCTTATTACTATATATATGGGAAAGAAAGAACCTTTGCTTCGCACCTTTTTTGTTATTGTTGAAGGCAAAGCCAGACGGTTTTCTCTTCTTTCTTTTTTTTTTTACTCTCGTAAAAGAAAGTCAAAAAAATTTCAACAAAACTTCAAATTGAATAATTATCACCTAAGAAATTATGCATGTAGATTAATATGATTAATCAAGATAAAAACAATAATAATTTTATTGTTTCATGTTGTTTCCATTGTGCAGACTAGATTAATTCCTAACAACTGGTTTCACTTATCATTGCAAATCTACCAACCACTGTGTCACATAGCTTTGTCGTTACCAAATCAGTACAAGTACAACTTGTACTGTATTTAATCTTAATTATAATTGTTATATTAAAAGTGAAAATAAATATAAATGTTATAGTCCTATTTGTATGGTATCAACATAAAAAACCACAATATATTTATTGTATATTATTTTAAGATATTAGAATGATAAATTTATAATATTTTTCAAGGAAATTTACAATATCTTTGGAAGATATTAGAATGATAATTACAATATTTTTATCGTAATTTTCAAGGAAATTTGGATTTGACCAATATCTTTGCGAGATATTATAAGGTAATTTAAATTGGAATATCTTGAATATTTTGAATTTGACCCAAAAATATTTTTGGAAAATATTTGGGAAGACAAATCAAGAGATTTTATATGTCCAAGCTACTTTCAAAGAAGATCAAGATGAAGATTTTAAAGGTCATGACATGTCTTGGTAAATCTTTTGTGATAGAATATTTATTTAAAATTTATTAGAGACGTGCCAAATTATGATGGCCAATCTCATTTTATTTAGAAACGTGTCAATCTCTAAAGGTTGAAGAAAGATGAATAGTGAGGTGTGAATCTCTAAAGGTTCAAGAAAAATGAATAGTGAGGTGCCAATCTCAAAGGAAAAAAGAAGAAGATAAGATGTGAATCTATTTCTTCCGTCCCATCGCACGAAAAAGGCATAGATGGGCAATGTGAGTTGAAACTTGCCATAATTGCAAAAAAATGGCCAAAAGTGTTCCAATTTCCTAAACTCATTTATTTGAATTTCCTCATTTTTCCTTTATAGAATAAATATAACATTTTCCCCTTTTTCTTTTAAACAAACAACTAACCCAATATAAGTTATATTATAAGTTTCAATTAAATTTTTTTAAATCTTTGTGAGAACAATTTAACTCATTAATAATATAACCTCTTGTTCATCCTCTGAATTAGTAATCAAAGTACAAGTGATCTAAAAGACCATTTGAGTCAAGAGATCAAAGTACAAAAGATTCCATATTTACAATGGTTCAACATGTAGATCTCGTGGGATCACATTAAAGCACTCTAACCAACATAGGTATAAGATTGAGACTTAGATGAACAAGTTTAGCTTAGTTCATTTGAGTAGGAGAGAACCATATTTAAAAATTGATAGTGGGTGATGAATCAGTGTCAATTAATCCTACGATCTCAAGAACTTACATCATGAGATCCTAGTGGGCTAAAGTGTCTATGGGGTAGGAGCATGCAATTAATGCAGCAAAAGCGTGGGTGTTGCCTTTGAATTAGTCTGGCGGGTCTATATGTTGAGAATATCACGGTTAAATCCTCTAGAACCTTTTTTGATTGAATTCTCCAATCTTCCAGGCTAAACCTACAACGCTGCATTGAATGCTTGGTGGGAAGCTTTGAGAGAAGAAAGCTGGCATAATTTTTTGTCTAAGGTCTGAGAGGAATCAAGAACACTCAACTTTTGAAGAAGTTCTCTGTTTGAGAGATGAGTTACTCTAAAGAGAGTGGAATGAGAATGAAGAACTCTCAAATCTCCAATTTATATTAAAAAAGTGAATCTTTAAATTATGAAATTATAATATCTTTAAATATGCAATAATAAAAGTTATTGGAAAAAAAATAAAGAATTTTCCTTCCAAATTTAAATGGAGAATTCCAAATTCCAATCCCTCCCGAGAGAGAGAACGTTGAAAAATCTACCGAAACACCAAGATTTTTGTTTTGGTTTTTTCTTTTACAAAAATAATTGAAAATGGTTTATGACAAATTTCTTTTTAAAATCTTAAAAGTTGTTGAAGGGAGAAAATTGGGATTGTTGTTTTAGAATTCAAAAATAGGAAGTTGGCTTGAATCTAGGATTGATGAATTTTATATTTTTTTATAAATAATATAAATTAAAAAGAGAGGACTACCGGGTATTTTGACACAATAAATATAATTATTTTAGACTTATCAACTCCCTACTCTCCTGCATTCTCCTTCTCTTTTATTGAACCACTAGCTATTCTCTATACTTTATGTCATAGTTTCTATGATTTCCACTTCTTTCAAATTCCTGTCGTTGTCCTCTTTGAATTCTTCTTTCTTTTAAACGTCCTTGGGTTTCTCATCCTTTCTTTGCTTTCAAATTACCTCTGAGCCTGTTCCTTTCCATTAGATTTAGATGGCTTTATGTCAGTAGAAAATGGTCCTAATGGCCTTTTCTTAAGCTCATTGGCCAATTGTTCCATTTGGATCTCTAAGTTCCTAACAATTGATTTCGGCTTTCAAGCATAGCATCATTTTTCACTATATACTCTCTTAAGTAAATTTTCCATTGATAGTATGTTTTCATGTTGGGGCATAACTCTCTTTTGACAAGGTACATTTTGTTGCATATTAAATCCTTGATTGTATTCCCAATAGTTTCTGAAAAACTTGCTGGTTATACCCTTGGTTAGCATTGCTAGCTACATTACCCTATCCGGTCCATGAAAAATTTAGATGATTGCTCCATTCATGATTATATGAGTTCGAGAAAAGGATGTATAATGCATTATTCTGATTATTTCCAATGTACATTACTGAAGCTGGGTTCTAAAGGCAAGAATCAAAACTACAGCATCTCCACACAGGGTACATACTTTTACATTAATTTGACTAATTGCTAAAGCATTATGACTATTTCTACTGGTTGAATAGAAAAAACATTCGCAGTGTTATTACTTTGGATCCCCTTCAACATATTAGTCATTGATGCCAATTGAGCATTCAATGCAGATAAACCATCATTCTTAACCATTCCTTCAACCTTATTCTTGTTTCCTTCCAAAAATTTTCGCTAATAGTTATTCTAAGCTATTCTCTCTAAAATTTTAGCTGCTTCATTAAAGGTTCTCGTAAATAACGCCTCATTTGTAGACACATCAAGAACAAGCTTAGAGTTGGGCTCTAAACCATAATAAAAATGCTCTAATTGCACACGTAAAGGTATTCTGTAATGTGAACATGTTCTTAATAAACCTTTCCCATGCTTATGTAATTAATGTTGTGATTGTTTGATCGAATAGAGCAGGGTCGCAGCTAAAATAGATTGAGAACACAATAAAAATAATGAAGAGGAAGAAGAGAAAGAATG
>JBBMEG010080982.1:0-10502 GCA_037832605.1 Cyclanthera cordifolia
ATTTCAGGCCAATGTCTTGAAGTACTTTGCTCTTTTGTGAAGCTTCTAAGGCATTGGTTTGTTTATTTACATAACACAAATCTTTAGATTTTTTCCCCTTTACTTCATTGGAGTTTAGGAATGCACACTTCCTCCTAATAATGTGGTATATTAATTGGGATTGAAACCTTTGAATATCCAACTCCATAATGACCCTAAACAACTTTTCCTAAACTCAAACGTTTCTTTTACAGTGAGTATTTGATTTATTTGTCGAATTGTATCAAAGGTACCAGCTGATATATTTAACTTTTGGGTATTAGACCATAAATTTCTTTGTAGAAGTAGTGAGGCAATCTATGAATATTACCATGTCAATAATAGAATTATCAATATCAAAGATAGTATTGATATTGTTCAAAAACAGTATAACAATCAATACAAGTACCTTATACAGTTCAACCCTATCAATATCAAAGATAGTATTGGTGCATTAAACACATGTAAATATATCAATAACATTCTATCATATCATAAGTAAATTTCAAATCCATCAATAATCATCTCATACCTCATCAATCATTTGACGATGTCATTTTTCTTTTTAGTCATCTTCTTCGTTTTCAGCTTTTGCACCTTAACTAATTCAGTGCTTTCAATGCTATAAGAGCTTTCGATGCTTTCATGGGTTTCCGTGTTTTGAACCCTTTCATTGTTGTTAGCGCTTTCAGGACTTTCAACATTTCTTTCCTTCTCTCTTATACCAATTTCTTTATTTTCTTTTTCTTTCTCTCCTGTACAATATTTCATTTATTAGAATATAAACAGTGTACAAAAATCCAAACACAGCCATTAGCTATTTCGTTTACCTAACAAATTTTGAATTTTTGTACAACTTTTGAATTAGAAACCTGTTACAGTAAACTGATGAATTCAAGATTTTAAAAAGTATACACTTTTTTAACTCTTCATGCACAATCGAAACTTAAAACCCCATAAATCGTATTACAGTATTTATAGTTTCAATCAATCTTAATAACTCAAATAAAACATTTAACAAGATGAAACAAAATCAAAGAACATCGATTGAAACTTACAAGAACATTAGTTATGTAATCGAAAATGTGGAAGATCAAAAGAAAATTTCAAAAATGTACCTTCAATACAGTCGTGGCTGATGATTTCAGCTTCTTTAGGGATGAATTTTAAATGCAGAATAGAGAAATGGTTAAGATCAGAAGAAGAATGGAGAGAGAATGAGAAGATTTATTGTATTAAAAAATTAGGCGGCTTGAGAAAATGGGAAAATAAAAGATGAAAAGACGAAGATGTGGGCTTGAAATGAGTCGTTTTTAAATTGGACGGAAAATTGGACGTATTTGTAAGTTATGTTTTGAGTAAGGTTCTGCGTAGGCTAGTGATGACAAGGTAGAATTTTTGTTTACAAAAGTAACTATGTGAACTAACAAGGTCCACTGACCATCCACTTATTGTTTCGCTTTACTTCGCTATCGGGATCGAAGAAGGTAAGATGAAGATTCATACTATTGTTATGAGGTTCCCTACTTGACTTGACTAGTTGGTTTAGGAAGGGTCCCTCAAAGCCAGCCCACTAATGAATACAAACCACATCTTTAATATGGACAACATTAAGAAAGAATATACTTCGGAAGAAGATATTGATGTGTAGTATAAATCTTAGTCTCTACCATGCCGCTTGTCGTAGCTAATTAATCTCTTTACTTTTATGATTTATGTACGTACTTTTACTTTGCATTCATGTCATCTATTAATGAGTGTTTAACAGTAGGTATTAGGCTTAATGTTGTTTGACTAAAGGCAATGCCTATCGCATTGCTCATGTATTTTGCATTCACGCTTTAATTCAATACCACAACCCACCTTAGTATTGAATGTTACCTTTCCCGAACCAGTATATGAAATTACTTCAAAGAATCACTTCTGAGGAGATGACTTGGAAATTTATTACTTGATACAACTAATAGCGTATACTTGCAATTTCAAAAAATTGTGGTTTATTATTATTTAGTAATGCTTTATGCATTTTGTTTCCATATGCACGACACACACTTGCACTATTATGTTTTTGGTGCCATTTCTAGGGACTGGTTTATATTTCAGAATTATATATTTATTTTTTGAAGGGTCAACCTAGTCAATCGTTTTGTGCAGGTACATGAGCGAGCGTCTTAGCACTCTTTTTGAATTTGATCTTGAAATCGAGAGAAAATATCTCCATGGACGTTAATAAGAGCGAAGAAACAGAAGAATCACAATGACTAAACAAGGAGGTAACAATTTACCTAATGTACCCAATGTGCCAGGTATTGACAATGTTCACCGTAATGTGAATGCTAACCCTAATTTGATTATGGATGAAAGGGATATGACTATCAAGGTTCAAACCCTATAGCCATAGTTTTAACCCTAGGCACTGTAAGGCTTGAGATTAGAGCAAGATCGTCTAAGTTGAAGCTTGTGATATTTCAAATTCTTCAAACCATTGGCCAATTCCATGGTTTTGCATCAAAAGATCCTTATCAACACTTAAGATTATTTCTATCAGTCAGTGATTCACTCAATATACCCGATGTAACACAAGATGACCTAAGACTTACATTGTTTACTTATTCTTTAGGGTACAATACTAAATTTTTGGTAAATACTCTACATCCTAGCACTATCACATCTTAGGAATCACTAGCTGAAAAGTTCATAACTAAGTATTATCCTCTGACTAGGAACATAGAAGTAAGTAATGAGATAGTTAGATTTAACCAGTATGAGGATAAAATAGTTAGTGAGGTCTGAGAGTGATTCAAGGAGATTTTGAGGAAGTGTCAAAACGATGGTCTACCTTACTCTATCCAAATGGAGAAATTTTACAATGGGTTAGAACTATCAAGTAGTGTGATGCTAGACGCATTCGCGAATGGATCTTTGCTTAGAAAAACCTATAATAAAGCTTACAACATCTTAGAAACTGTATCTATGGATAACTGCAAGTGGACAAAAACTCACAAAACCTCGACCAAGAAAATTGAGAAAGTTGATTCTGATGCACTCATCTTGATTCAAGTGAAAATGACCGCAATGGCCAATGCGATGACAAATATAAATTGCAAACTTCGTAGTTGCAAAATGCATCAGGGATTAGTCAATCACCTGAAGATATCGTTTGGGTTTTATGGAGAGTTTGAAAGTTCTTGTATTTGTCCTTAGAATCCAGCCTTTGTCATGTACATGGGGAATGTAAATCCTTTTAAATCTCAAAATCTCACCAATATTAAAACCATTATACATCTGAAATAAGGAATCATCCTGGTTTCTCTTGGTTTAACCCAGTAGGTGCAGTGAACAATCCTTTATTCCAACAAAAAGCAAATAATTCTTTTAATTTTAGAAACCAAAACCAAGATATGGGAACCATATAAAAATTACAATAACCAAAACTTTCAAAAGCCAATCCTGAAACAGCAAGTTCTTGGAACTTCGATGGAAAACATGTTCAAATAGTACATCATTAAAGCTGATGCAGTTATAAACAACCAACAAACAATCATGAGAAATCTAGAGTTGCAAATTGGTCAGTTAGCATCCGAATCAAGGACAAGACCCTTAGAAAAAACTTCCTTTGAACACTTAACATGGTAAAGGGATGGAAAAGAGCAGTTCAAGCTATTCAGCTTAGAAGTGGAAAGTCTTTCAGAAGAGAGTAGAAGCAGCCAAAGAAGAAGTTGAAGGATGAAGTTAAGGTGAAAGCTAGCAGTGATACCACAACGAAGGGCGTCACTAGTGTGGAAAACGTCGTAGGTGAAACTTCAGGTGACTTGGCTATTGACAAAGGGAAAAGTAGCAAAGCCCAACAACAAACAGTTAAACCAAAGATAAAGAAAAGGAAGAGTAAACATTTGTATTTACTTTGCCTCGTCCATCTTAACCACAAAGGTTGAATAAAAAAAATGAACGAAAAACAATTGAAAAGTTTTTAGACAGTCTAATGCGATCTACATCAATATTCCATTGGTGAATGCATTAAGGAAATTGCCTAACTATACTAAATTCTTCAAAGATGCTCTTTCTGAGAAGAGTAAATTTGAAGAATTTAAAATTGTTTCTTTGTCCGAATAGTGTATGGCTATAGTTAAAAGTAAGATCCTGAGAAAGAGAGATATCCAGGAGTTTTTTACTATACTAGTTTTGATTGAAGGTAATTCTCTAAGCAGAGCCTTATGTGATCCGGGAGCGAGCATTAACTTAATGCCCTTGTCTATTTATAGGGCATTTGACATTGGTGAAGCTAGGCCTACCACGGTTACAGATCCGTTAAATATCCAGAAGATAAAATTGAAGATATACTATTACAAGTAGACAAATTCATATTTCCTAGGACTTCATAGTCTTAGATTATGAGGCTGATAAGGATGTCCCCCATCATCTTTAGACTCCCATTTTTGAAAATATGAAAAACTTTACTGGATGTTTACGAGGGCACTATCACTATGAGAATGAATGATCAATAGGTGCAGTTGAATATTTTCGATTCATTGAAGTGCCCTCTTGAGTTTGAAAGTTGTTTAATAATAAGTTCAAGAGAGTTGAAGAAGTTGTATATGTTAAATTGACTGAATATTCTTTACATTGGGAGGATGCAGAAGCAATGCCCTCCGCATTTGAAGAGAACAAAATAGAAATTGTGACGTACTTTCTAGTTTCAGTCCTTTTGACACTTTAAGTTTAAGAGAGAGAAAGAGTCCTCCCATGAGACAATCTATTGAAGAACCACCTATTCTGGAGTTGAAACCGTTCCCTGAGCACATAAAATATGTCTACCTAGGTGAGAAGCAAACTCTACCAATTAACATTTCCTCTACTTCAGAACCTGAAAACGAGAAATTGTTGCTACACTTGCTGCAACAACACAAGAAAGTAATAAGATGGATGCTTGCACACATTAAAGGCATTAGCTAATCTTTTTGCATGCATAAGATGAACCTAGAAGATGGACTAGGTAGGTCGATAGAGTAACAGAGAAGATTAAATATTTCGATGAAGGAAGTTGTAAAGAAATAAATCATTAAGTGGCTTGATACATAAGTCATCCATCCAATTGTAGACAATAATTAGGTTAGCCCTGTCTAAAGCGTTCCTAAGAAAGGTGAAATGATGGTTGTTCAAAACGAGAATAATAAATTGATCCCTACAATAACAGTCAGATGATGGCGAGTT
The DNA here is from genome assembly GCA_037832605.1 of Cyclanthera cordifolia. Classification (NCBI taxonomy): domain Eukaryota; kingdom Viridiplantae; phylum Streptophyta; class Magnoliopsida; order Cucurbitales; family Cucurbitaceae; genus Cyclanthera; species Cyclanthera cordifolia. The sequence continues at coordinate 5,230 of JBBMEG010080982.1, forward strand.
TGTATGGATTACAGAAAACTGACCACTTCCCTCTACCATATATTGATCAAATGTTGGATCACATTTTTGGTCAAGAATATTACTGTTTTCTTGACAGATACTCAGGGTACAACTAAATTATGATAGATCCAAAGGATGAAGAGAAGACAACCTTCACTTGTCCTTATGAAATCTTTACTTTTTAGAAGAATGCCCTTTGAACTTTGCAATGCTCCAGCCTAATTTCAAAGAGGTATGATGACAATATTCTCTGCATGATAGAGAATATAAAGGAAGCTTTTATGGACGATTTTACAGTATTTGAGAATTCCTTCAACAATTGCTTGAAAAATCTAGGGTAAGTACTAAAAAGATGTGAAGAAACTCGCCTACTTTTATATTGGGAAAAATGTCATTTTATGGTGAATGAAGGTATTGTCCTAGGGCATCAAATTTCTAAATTAGGATTGGAGGTTGATAAAGCCAAAGTTGAATGTATCAAAAAGTTAGAACCTTCAAGTACAGTTGAAGGAATTCGAAGTTTTTTAGGCCGCGCTGGATTTTATAAACGTTTCATAAAAGATTTTTCTAAAATCTCCTAACCTTCATGTGAACTTCTACAAGTCAACCAACCTTTTGTCTTTTCTGAAGAATGCTTTAGGGCGTTCAATATCTTAAAAAGAGCTATTATAATTGTACCCATCATAATCACACCAGATTGAACAAATCCTTTGACAAGAAATGACAAGTTGATTCAACCAATGTACTAAGTTAACAAGACATTGAATGATGCTCAAATTAATTACACCACCATAGTGAAGGAACAATTGGCAGTGGTGTTCGCGCTGGAGAAATTTAGATCTTACTTAGTTAGATCTATAACTATTATTTTTACATACCATGCAACAATCATATATCTTATGACCAAATCGAATGCAAAACCTATGTTAATCAGATCGATTATATTGCTACAGTAATTTGACATAAAAATAAAGGATAAGAAAGAATGTGACAACCTGGTTGCAGATCATTTGTCACATCTTTAGCAATCCAAAACCATTTCATCTGGCATTGGCATTCGTGATAGTTTTCCTATGAGCAATTGTTAAAGCTCAATGTCATTGAAACACCATGGTTTGGTGACATAGCAAACTATGTCTATAGTGGTATAAAACCATCTGATTTGCTAAAGAATCAAGTTGAACTTTTATCATGAATCTAAAGAATATTTTTGGGATGAACCGTATTTATATAAGTTATGCAATGACGGGGTAATACGAAGATTCCTAAGAAAAGATGAAATGCTAGATATACTATGGCATGTCATACTTTACCTTACGAAGGTCATTTTGGTGGAGTAAGGACCACAGAAAAAAAATTTCCAATCTGGATTGTTTTGGCCAACAGTTTTTAAAGACGTTCATCAGTTTGTTCAAATATTTATTGAGTTACAAAGAAAGGGAAATATTAGGGAAAAAATAAAATGCAAATGAATTACATACTCATGGTTTAATTCTTTGATGTATGGGGCATTGATTTCTTGGGTCTACTTCCACCTTCCTATGGTAACTTATATATCTTGGTGGTTGTTGATTACGTGTCTAAATAGGTGGAAGTCATTGTTACTTCATTAAATGATGCAAATACTGTTACAAGGTTACTTCATATGTACATATTTACATGCTTCGAAACACACAGAGCCATAATAAGTGATGAAGGTTCACATTTTGTCAATAGGGCAGTGGCTAGTGTATTGCACAGGTATAACATTAAATATCGTATTGCAACATCCTACCATCCCAAGACAAATGATCAAGTTGAAATCTCAAATCGAGAAATCAAAGGGATATTAGAAAAAGTAGTGGGACCTACGAGAAAAGATTGATCCACCAGACTAGAGAATACCCTTTAGGCATACAAGAGTGCATATAAAACTCCTCTAGGCATGTTCCCTACATACTAGTATTTGGAAAGGCTTGTTGTCACCCATTAGAATTAGAATATAATGTAACAACATGACCCATAATAGAAAGGTTATACCACAGATGTTACTAATGCATGAAATTTCAAACAAAATTTTGGCAAGAGTCTCCCCTAAATTAGGGAAAACTCATACCTGCAAAAATATGTATAAATAACCTAGATAATTCGAAAAGTATTTAAAACAACCCTGCAAGTTGAATCAAATTATTTTCCGAAGTACTTTACAGGCAGTTAAATAGCTAAATACATGGATATGAAGATCTCAGTTTCAAAGCCAACACTGCTACAATCACGAGATTAGATGTCGGGCGTTGACCGACATCTATTATAAAAGATGTCGGGCAGGTGCCTGACATCTATTCAGATGACATCTTTGAGAATAGATGTCGGTCACAATAAATGGCTGGCTGCGTGACATCTTATATGCACGACATCTTTTGTACCCGACATCTTATATGCCAGACATCTTTTGCGTGTGACATCTTTTGTGCGTGACATCTTTTGCGCGTGACATCTTTTGCGCGTGACATCTTTTGTGCCTGACATCTTTTGTGCATGACATCTTTTGTGCTCGACATAGAAAACCAATAATTAAATTTTTTACATAATGGTATGCCCCGTCATGAAATATTTTCAATGACGTACCATTATTATTTTATGACTGACATTTTTTATGCTCGACATCTAAAACTAAATTAATTTACAAACAAAAAGTTGTGAGATTTGTCATATTGGAAAATCCTCCAACCTTAAATTCTCATTGTCACTTTTAAATATGCATAGAAACCTCAGAATTTTAACACTCATTTCAATATGCAGTAAAGTAATTAAAAACTAATACTTTTCACTTCTAAATAAGCATAGAAACCTCTTTTAACTCTCATTTCAATATGTAGTAAACTAATTAAAAACCAATACTTTTTGCTACAAATTTCGGCTGCATAATGACAGAATATTGCAATTCCAAAAACCTGTTAACCTGTACACATCAAATCTAATATGTATTTTAAGAAAAATCATATCAATTTTAAGCAATTACACTATCAGAAACTATTGTAATATATACATAATCAATTCAATTACATTATTAGATCAATTCTAAGCAATTACACTTTCAAAAACTATTGTAATATATACATAATCAATTCAATTACACTATCAGAACAATTCTAAGCAATTACACTTTTGTAACTACAATATGTACAATAATTATGGCATAATAGGTAAATATTACCTATGTAGCTTGCCCACTTCATTCTTACAATGTCAATTTCTTCTTTAGTGTAGTTATTTGGGTTCTTGAACTACAAATATTGTAATTAGGAATATAAAGTTAATATAATATAAAAGATTCAACAATTTATACGCAATTATGAAATATATATATACATATATATAGATAGATAGAAAACATACCAGTTTCTTGATGTGTGTGTTGGTGTTGGAGATAATCTCTCGTATGTAGAACTAAACATAAAATCCATACTCTACCATCCCAATTGACGAGGGCACTATAAGTATACTTATGACATTTAGTCCAACAATTTCTAAACTTAATAAACAAATGTATGTTAACGAACAATACGATTCGATTTTTACCTTCAGATATTTCCATATCAGTTGACTTCGCTCGAGCAGATGTTTTATTCTCCACATTCGATAGGAACTAACAAAGTTTACGAGTTTTCATATTATGATTATAAAACTTAATAAAAAAACTTATAACTTTCATATTGAAACTTACGTGTTTACGAGTTTTTGTAAATCTTAATCTATCGCCTTATGATTTAGAGAATTTAGAACATACAACGTATTTTCTGACGAAAGTATGACGATCAAAATCCAATGTCACCTGCTATAATTTAAACAAACTTTTTTATCAACCAAGTATGTAAATTTGAAAAAAAAATGTATAATAACAAAACTAAAATTGATAAATCATACCCAATGTTGTAAGGAAAAAGTATTATCTGATTCATGTTAGCAAGCATGCCCATCCTAGTTGCTAAATTCAAACAACTTTCTTCATTTACTCCTTGAAACAATGCGAAACTAGTTTGGTCACATATGAGATAGTTATTAAGTACATTATCATCGTATGTTCTCCATAAAGACCTGAATGTCAAATTTTTAAATTTCATTTATAAGAAATATTAAAAAGATATAATTAATAAATAAATTGCTTTACTTATAGTATGTATGTCAATATCGACTAATAGCCGATTTCTTTCATCTTCATATACTGGATGATATCGTCCTGATCACGAATGTAAAAATGATCATGCCCGAACAAGTTTGCTGGAATAGGAATTTGTATGATTTATTTTTGTTCCATCTTTCGTAGAGCATAACCTTACACAAGTTTCAACATTGTGGGGAGGATTGTGCCGTAAGATTTTGTCTAACGTTGGGATTGAGACTCTGGTAAAACATTCTTGCCTTTAGCAAGATAGAAGGTTGTGATCGATCCTTCGAGCTGTGGTTAGACTTAGAAGGCTGTGATAAAAATTATAAGTTATTAGTATAATTATATGATATATTAATCATATCATTATGAAAGTACACATACCTTTTTTGTGGCATTCGAGCTTATGACCCACGCACGAGGCCATGGAACCAATGTGTTAATAGCTAATTCTTTGTTCAAAGATATAGGTAAGTCTAGCTTTTCATTGCCACTTACAATTAAATTAATCATCACTCGGACGTTGTATTTCCCGAGAGGCATGCCATGTATTTTGTTAGATGCCCCTCTCGATTCATACATTATGCCAATGTCAACAACGTTATCTATGGACTCAAGGGCAAGTTTACATGCCGTACCTTAAAAAAAAATTTAATTACTTGCATATTAAACGATACGTACAGTTATTAGTTAATATATAAAAATCGTACCTCTCCTAAATCATATATGGGCTCTTGGATCACTGGTCCAACTTTTGCATCCTCTTTTACATCAACTTCGGCTGCATCCTCTCTTTAATCAACTTCTCCCACCTCTTGGACACCATGTCCATGCATCATCGATATATTACTGCTAACACTTGCAATTTCGAACTGTTGAGCGCTTCCAACAAGTATTTCTTCTTCTATTTGCTAGTTGGCAAAATTATACTTTTAACTCCCATTTTTGAAGTATTGTGATGGGAAATAAATTCACCCATTCCCCTAACACACCATTGATGTTCTGGCATGGCCAATGCGTTAGTCAAACATTTTCACCCCCTTTCAACAGATGAAGCTCATCTTGTAACCAATTTTTTTTTATTAATTGTATAGTATAAGCGTAATATTTTAAGTTAAAACATAAT
>JBBMEG010080984.1:0-10501 GCA_037832605.1 Cyclanthera cordifolia
AAATATTTAATATCATTTTTAGATTTTATTACGTAGTTTAAATTTCAATTCAATTGAGATTTATATAAAAATAACTAGTATTTAATTAAAAATTTAATAAAATTTATTAAGTGGTTAAATAAAATGTTTAATTTTTTTGACATCCATATTATAATTCGGGGTGAATATATAAATTTCAATATTCATGATTTAATTCATATTATTTAACAAAATCGATATAAGATTTAAATTTCAATAAATTAATTAACTCTTTATTTTCTCCATATTTTTTATGTATTTAAATAATTCTCTATATTCTTTTAAAAACAAAATTCATTCAAAAAAAATTTAAGAAGAGTTTGTTAATAAATGTAATTATATTAAGATAAAAATGTTTACTCCTATTATTAAAAAAAGCTATGGTTTAAAGTTATTTCTTTTTATCTATTTGTTTAAAATTTTAAAAAGTTTAAAACACAAATTATAAACAAAAAATTAACTAAATCCAACCCGGAAATCGAGTTTTAAACCTTCCTTAGATTTACAAAAAAAATCTTAACTAAAATATTTGTTGAACAAAAAAATCTAAATTAAAGTAACTAAAATATTTTTAATCGACTTTTCATGTCGGTCGATCGACCGACACCAAATGCAACGAAGATAACTCAAACATCACAAATCATGAGAAATTTTGAAAATATAATCGTTTTTTTGTTTATATGGGTTTTGTTTGGGTTCTCGAAACGTTAGTTTTTGTTTTTTAGGAGTAGGGCTTGCAGCAGAGAAAGAAGAGAAAACGCAAGTTACGGAAGAAAATAGATTGGGAACTCCAGTGGGTGGAAGTCGTTTTCTTAAGGAGGGAAAACCGAGCATCAAACACCGTTTAACAAAAAATGATAACTCGGGTTTAGAAAAACTGTGTGCCAAACATGCCCCAAATCTAATAAAAAACACCGTGTTATTGGGCCGCTACTAAATAATGCCGGGTCATATCGTAGACAGCAAACAGTACGAGATTTGACGCCGTGAGGAAAGGTGCCACGGTTTGTAATCCTCGAATATTCGTTCATTTCCATCACGTGCCCGTCAATCCCTTTCCGTTCTTGCTTTACTGCTCGCATTTTCTTTTTCTTTCCTCTTTTCTATGAAATTTCCCTCCTATTTTTCCTATCCATGATCGTACAGTTCTTGTTCTTGCGTTTCTATGTTCTTATGGCGGTTCTTGATTCTCCAATCAGGTTGTGAAAATCTTTCTCATAAATGGCGGCTCGAGGCGTCGATTTCAAGTGGTAAGCTTCTGGCTATCTAATTCAATAAATTTTTGTTTCAATATATCATAGATTATGTGTCAGAGCAGTCATTTTCAGTCAACTTGATAAATTTTGAACGCCGTATTCGGTTCTTGCAGGTACGACGGATTTTTCTTGTCGATGCTCGCGACTAGTGTGTATCCTTCTGTGTTTTGGTTGATTTCGAAGTTTTTAGTTTGTGATTCTTGTCAGAATGTTACAACTGATGATCGATAATTCATTATTGGTGCACTTACTTGCATGGACTGCTTTTCACTTATCGTGTTGTCATGCTTTGGTATTCATATCCCGTGTTTTGAAATATCGAGCAATGTATTTCTATTAACATTTTTTATTCGCGTGTTTTCTGTAACTATTTTTCCTGACAGAGTGATAGTTTCGTTCAATTGGAAGAGGTATCATACTTGTGTACATCCCTTGCATATATGGATTGTGGTAAGTTCTACTTAACTTTGAACAAATTTTGGATAATATTTACGTAAAAGAAAAAGTATTGGATGATATTACTGTTTTTTGTTTTCTCTTGCAATTATTCGGATCAATGATAGTCAGTTTTTGGTACAGGTTGATTACACTACCGTCTTTGTTTTTCGCCTATTAATGTTTGTAGATAATGGACTTGCTGCTGGAATGGGATTGTAAGGCTTTCAACTTTTAGTTTTACGTCAATTTTGGGCGGAAAAATCTTTACCTCTCTTTTATTAATTCTCCATGAGTACAGAAACTATACAGAGATAATATGGTGTTAGAAAATAAATTAAAGCAGAAAATTGTCTGGTTGCATGGTTTGTTGAGCTTTAAAGTTGTAAGGGAAACATCGAAACAAGCTTGAATTCTGACATGCAAAGATTTAAACCTTTAATTCATCATCAGAAGCACGGTGACAAAGTGTGAAAAAGAGAAGAAAATAAATATCTATTGCTGATGTAAAGAATTCTGCTGTTCTATTGGTACTGTAACTGTGAAAGTTCTAAGTTATGATGTTCACTTTATGGTTTTTCTACAATTATTATAAATCATACTTCCACTTGGGAATTGCGATGCTGCACAAATTTTGGAATATGAGAAAGTCGATGATTTTATAATCTGTTTATTTTGGCTCTTCTCTATCATTCCAATGTATAGTTGATGCTATTCGGGATATTCTTATTTTCTAAATATGCGTGGCATTAGGGACTTTGGATGGCAGCAGAGGTATGCTCGATTTTGTGGAAGAATCGTGATCCTTTCAGTCCTTGCGCTTCTGCTATATCCTTTTCTTTGGGCTTGGACTGCCGTTGGAACTTTATGGTTTAGAGAGGCCAATAAATGTGTATGTCATTTTTCTATTTCAAATCCCGTTGCTATCACCAAAATCTTCATATTTCTACGAATGTTAATGGAGTTATTGGTTTAAACGTGTCAGCTTCCTGAGCAAGGTCAGAAATGGGGATTTATAATTTGGTTGCTTTTTAGCTATTGTGCCCTTGTATGCATTGCTTGCATGTCATTAGGAAAGGTCAGTTCTATTATGTTTACCATCTTGATAATTATTGGAATTTGTTGTGACTTTTGTCTAGTACTCTAATAATTTGTTGCCGTCTATCAGTTGTTTTTTTATGCACCTCTATATATATAAATACACAAGCATGATACACATATATAATGAGTTTTTGGTGAAAATTCTAAATAGTTCTTCTGTACTTATACATTAAATTCACGTAATTATCTGTTAAATGTTCATGTAGTGGTTAACTCGTAGACAAGCACTCTTGATTCGGGCACAACAAGGGATCCCTGTGTCAGAATATGGGGTAATCAATTAAGCTTACTGCAATTTGAAATTATGCAACGTAAAAGAAGTTCGTCTATTTTCATTCTACTTTACCAATTTATCTACTTTATGTTTTCAGGACATCTACGTGTATGTCTTTTTGTTGTTTATCTTTTTTTTTTTTTCTGAAACATTCTGTTAATCTTTCCAACAATATAGTATACTTTCGTATTAAATATTCTTTTTTTTACTCTTGCGATTCTTTCAATTGCAAGAACACGACATATTGATCGTGAATGAAGTGGGAATGGGGGAAAGCTGTCATTAATATATTATCCTTACTTTTTTTCGTTAGGTTCTTTTTAGTACGTGGTTCTATTTAAAAAAATAAAGACTTGAAAATTTTATTTACTTTTTTTAGATGCCAATTATGACACATTGAGGACCAAATAAACATTAAACATTGTATGTATTTTATTCCTTTCCCTCGTAATAATTTTGCTCGTGTTATGAATGTGAAACTGACAGTGACAACAACTTCAATTACAGGTCTTGGTTGACATGATCCGAGTACCTGATTGGGCTTTTGAAGCTGCAGGAATAGAAACAAGGGCAATGGGCCAAGATGCTGCTACATATCATCACCATCCCGGACTTTACTTGACTCCAGCTCAGGTAAGTCATTAGCTCTCGAATTACATTTTTTTGTCTATATTCTTGAGCTTTCCCAGACAACTGTTGTTTGGTAGCTTAAGGGGCTGTTTGTTTTGAGTGTTTATGGAGATTTTATGAACGAGCTTTTATAATCACTCTTTAAAAACCTTATACAAACGAGCTATTATTACAATTTTTTCTTTATAATCACTCAAATAACTCCTCATTTTTAATCACTCAAAATAAACACTCCACAATTTTACAAACAAATACCCTAGTTTTGTGCTGTTCGTACTTTGTACTATTTTTTTTCCTTCTCAGTAGTTGTACAAATTATTAATTTAAAGTTCGAATCTTAGGGAAGTTGATTGACTTCACGTCAGATCATTGATTGTGTATGTTGAAGTTCTTTGCAAAGAGGGCTTCGTGTCTTAGATTTTCAAACTATCAGTATAAGGCAAGTCAATGGCGGCACAGACCTTGAAACGTTTCAGGAGAGATTTTGTCTAAATCTTAAAGAAATCTGTCTACCATGTAAATTCAATTTGTGGGTCCAAATTTATGATTCAATTTTTGTTTAAAATATTGATTCTCATGCTATTCAATGATACTTGAATTGAACAGAGGGAAGCTGTGGAGGCACTTATTGAGGATCTTCCCAAATTCAGGTTAAAGGCTGTTCCTACAGATTGCAGTGAATGTCCTATCTGCTTAGAAGAGTTTCATGTAGGGAATGAGGTAATTGATGTTTTTATTACTTTTATACCTTTCTCGGCCTGTTGGGTAATATCAAGTGATGTTTTTATTACTATTCCTTTTAATTTACGAAGATCGGAAAGCTAGGCTGTAAAAACACTCAAGTTTCATTTATGATTTGTATCGTACTGTTTTTCATGCTCTTGTTGTGACCCTCAGCTGGGGATTTGGAGGAATTATAGATTCATTCTTATAATTACAAGAAAGTATTAACTTTTGTTGGTAAATTATTGAAATTTATAAATTGATGCAGGTTCGTGGCCTCCCTTGTGCTCATAATTTCCATGTAGGATGTATCGACGAGTGGCTGCGACTGAATGTGAAATGCCCTAGATGTCGATGCTCAGTTTTCCCAAACCTCGACCTCAGTGCTCTCTCCAATCTCCGTACAGATACTGATAGGCCTTCTGCTAGTGTAGTTACGGCCAATCCTTATATGAGATCTCAGTCTTTGAGCCAAAGTTACCTGGTGAGATTGCAGGGTCTGCTTCGACCTGTTCGCACAGAAAACCGCGGCACACACGGTGATTTAGAGTCTGCCAGTGCATCTGAAGCTGCTGAGAATGCTGAAAATGGTTCTGCCCATGACCAAATTATACCAGAAAGGTCTCCCGTAGGACCCATGTCTTTAAGTCAGTCCACATAAGAACATTAGGTCGTTGACTGATTCGAACTGATCCTGTAAAAGCTAAACTACAAATGTCAACATTATTATGCCATTTGCAAATCTTGTTAACTGTGTAATTGTAAGGCTAGAACGTTTGATTTTTGTATTCGAGGAATATAAGGTACGTAGATTTATCCGAGTGAAAGAAGCGCAGTGCAGCATTCACAATCTAGCAAGCAAAACTCAATTTTCCATTTGTTAATTTTTAGCTGTATCATGTTAATCAAAATCATTTTTTTAGATCTTAGTGCTTGACTATTCATCAGCCATCTGTGAAGGGAGATTGGTCACGTGCTGTTTGCAGAAGCAAATCTGGAGAATCTTCTATTTTTACAGGTTGGTGTTAACTGTCCCAGTTGTTATTTTTGTTTTCTCACTTCAATTCTCTGGTTTATATTGTGGAAACAGCTGAAGGAATAAAGAATATTCTGAACCTTATAGAAGACTGTTTTGAAGTTGCGTTTTAAAGATGCTGAACATTTCCCGCATGATAAGGTTTGTGTTACTGAAAAATGATTCGATAATTTACATATTTTATTGTGAATTTGTATGTGCTTGTTCAGGCAGGGTCTTAAATTATTGGAAAATGTCTTGTTCAGGCAGTGTCCACGACGAATGTGGTTTTGTCCCTTCACCCTTTTACATATTTGAATCTAGGTATTTAGCAAAATTATGATCAAAGCATAGAGCATGCTACTTCTTTTCTTTTTTTTTTTTTCTTTTTTTTATATTCAACAATAATTGAGAAGGAGAGATTTGAATTCGTAACCTCTTTTGTCACCGCATCATAGAAGATTGAGCAATTGAAGTTCATGTAACACATCGAGCATCGAGTTCTCTTAGGTTGTTGTATCCTTTTTGTTAAATAATTTTGACAATAATTAAATTAAAACTTATTCAAATTTTAGGATAATATTAATAAAAAAAAAAGTACTGATGAAAATATTTAGGACAAGGAAAGGAAAGAGATGAAAAAAGAAAAAAAAAATAAAGATATAAAATGAGATAAATCTTAAAGATTACTTTTTTTTTTTTTTCCTGGTCGATGGATTTAGGTTGTTTGAGGAAAGTGACTGATCTGATGATATATATGGCTTTCAATTTTCACCAGAACATCTACAAGGAGATGCAACCATATGAACTATCTACTGCCTCCGAGAATGTCTATCCAATTCCAGGTTTGGTGTCCACTCTCTTATCATGTTTTTTTTTGTTCACTTACTTTTGGTAGAAATTTTCGCTTCCTAACTAAGGAGGCTAAGTCTCCTTAAAAAAATTATTTGACATCATTTGGGTAAATCCTTTTTCTTTCAACAAATATTGAAAAAAAAAAAAACGGTAGTAAATAGTCACATCATTCTTGAAGAGGGTTTACTTCCTTATCATGCTTAGGCAAGTATTTTGGAAAAACCAATCCTCTAAAATAAAATTATTTGTACAAATTAAGATTCAAAAATTAAAAAATAAATTAATTTGGAAAAAAGTTATTTGGAGAATCGATTCTTGGGGAAATATTGCTTCGATCCCAAAAATAAATGGTAAATTTTGAAGGTTCTATCCTATCAATATTTTATTCTTATTTTCTTTCTTTTATCGTTTTCTTCATTTTTCACCATAACCAAACATGTCTTTAATTTATTGAGGATGGTATTAATTATTTAAAAAAAAAGCTCCGATATGTGTACAATAATCTATTAAATTGTTCTTGGCATTTATGTGCTACAAATATTTATTTCAACTGTTGGAACTATATGTTTTATACAAAAGCAAACATTTTATTAGAAAATAGTTTAAACATGTGCGGTGGTAAAAGAGGTTATGGGTACGAACCTCTATCTCCATTATTTGGTCATCAAATTTATGTCTTATAAATTACTAATTTATTATTATTTTTTTAGTATATACTTCATTTTCTTTTTGCTCTAGTTTTAGCATATCATGTCCTATGTTGAAGCTGAATAAAAACAAAAGTACAAAACTTGTGTTTGGACCTTTTTTTTTTTTGACAGTAACATGTGTTTGGAGTTGATTTGGATTGATCCAAGATATTTTGATTTGATACAACGCAAATGTAGAACATTAATTATTAAATAGCCACACCAATATTTTATCTAATAACCCAAAATGTCATGAATTCAAATAAATAAATAGGTAAATTATAAATTTAGTCTGTATAGCTTCATGAAAGTTGGAGTTTAGTCCGTATGATTTGAAAATCTAAACTCCAGTTCTTATGGTTTTGAGAAATATAAAATATAGTCTCGTAGTATCCTCTATGCAGGGTTTGTTGTCCCACCCTCTCAATTTGTAGTAAAAAAAAAATAATGTAAGAAAGAATAGTTTTTATTTGAGAATAATAATGATGTGCGCACACTATGAAATTAAGGAATCTTCTTTACATTTATAAGATGGATAAATAATGTTTGAGACACATAATATACACGCATCAAGCTTCGTTTGTTTTGTTCAATTAATCTTGGCAATTTTTCAATTGTAATTTGAGCGAATTCCTTCAAATATCAATATATAAAAAATACATTTTAGCCAAATTTACATGGTCTAATGTTCTCGAATCTAAATAATAAAATAAATAAAGCTACAAGTAGCAAATGGGTTGTTTGTTTGAGGTTTTTATGAAACTATAGGTATAAAAATGAACTTTGTTACATTTTTTTGTTTATAATCATTTAAAATAATCTTTCATTTCAAATCACTTAAAATAATCATTCTACGATTTTACAACAAGCGCCTTCAAAGAATTCTCTTGCATGAGATCCCTAAACTTAGATTGATATCATTTTTACAAAATTTGTTGTAGTTAATGTTTTTTTCATCATTGTTTTAATTATATCAACTTTTTAAAAACATTTCAATTTAGTTAGTAAGTAACAAATTTAGAAAAAAATTCAAATATTGGTTGACTAAATCAACCAAAACAAATAAAATTGATAGACTTCAATTAGGCGAAAATGATAAATTTCAATTAAGTAAACTTGAAAATGATTACTTAAATGTATATGAAATATAAAACAAATTGCTATAAATAAAATATGGTGTTAAAATTTATTATCTATAACAATTTTATTTTTACTTTTATTCTAATTTACTTAATTATTTTAAACCAATTTGTTTGAATCTATCGATTTTACTTACATCTATCCTTTTTTTTAAATTGAAGTGAGCTTAATGGAAGCTATTATTTATAACTATATCGAAACAGTTTTCGTTATATTTGATTTTTATTTTTTTTATTATTTTCTAAAAGTTTTCATATCGTGTGTATATATATATTCATGAAAGTTGCTATTTGCTAAGTCTAGAATAAAATAATAATTTTTATCTAAAAATAATAATAAAGTAAGAATAAAACGTTGAAATACGAAAATAGGATTTAAACCAACCACTAAAAAAACATTTATATATTTTCCGTTATCTGGTAGCACAATAGCTGTTTCTCGTAACGGGAAACAATAATGTAAGAAACCTACAAATCTGATGGGCCTTCTTATTCTTACAGGCTAAAAAGTTATCCAAGATTCTATCCTTTCATCAAATCAATCACAGCTTTCTTTCTCTCTTACCAAAACCATCAAGAAGAAGCTGAAGAAGAAGAAGAAGAGAGGCGAAACGGTGAAATCTGTGATATGGGTTTCTCCAATACTTCATGGGTTGCCGGCGAAGCAATACCCATCATTCAATTCACTCCCTTTCGTTTCTTCTATTTATCTCCCAAGAAATCTATTGATTCGAGGCTGATTATGAGCTGGGGTTGCAATATTCGGAATAATCAGGGCAAGATTTCGATTACTTTGACTAAGAATTCAAGAAATTCAGCCTTGTATTGTCATTGCAGTGGAAATGGAAACAGTAGCAGTGGTAGTTGCAGTAATGGTAGCTCTTCTTTGGAATGGGATTGGACTAGGTGGAACCGATATTTCTCTGAAATGGAACAGGCTGAGAGCTTTGCCTCTGTTCTCAAGGTATTCATTATTTTTCAGATTTTTTTTTTATTGTAGAATGGGAAATTGGAGCAAACTGTTTGGACGAATAATTGTCTATTTTGAGTGATTAAAAATATAGAGTTATTTTGACCGATTTTAAATAAGAAATTGTAGTAATAGCACTTTTATATGAAGTGTAAGGAATGATTATAAAAACTCGTTTTTAATAGCTCTATGAAACACTCAAACAAACAGTTCCCGTGTCTTATATTTGGGGTTCGATACTGTCTCAAAGTCCAAACCCAAAATAATTTAAGATTGAGAAATTGTGATGGATGTGTTATTCTCACGAAATAATTATAAATATAGTCAAATTTTAAAATATTTGTATATATAGTCATCGATATTATATTATAAGAAAATATAAAATAATAATCATTAATACAGTCAGTAAGTTCGCTTTTTTTTTTTTTATTTGAAAACTACTATTTTTATAATTATTTTCTAAGTTTTCACTGTTTTTGCAAGTTTCCTTTAAATTTTTTCCTAATTTCAGTCCGAAGTAGCATTCCTCTCGGTCTCGTCTCGACCATTTGGCTGCCCTAGTTTATAATTAGTCCATATATTTCAAAATCAAATGTCTGACATTCTAATATTGCTTTAATTTTAGTTTTTTTTTTTTTTTTTTTTTTTTTTTTTAATTGTAAAATTGGAAGGCACCCTTGTACATGTGGGCACCCATGCCACTGGAATTCCGCTCCTTTTGAATACTCTAATGATTTAGCTGGGATTTTTTTTTTGATTGTTATTGGCTCACGAGTTCTAGTTGGTGTGTACAATTTCAACTTGAAGAGGCCGTGGAGAAAGAAGACTTTGAAGAAGCTACGAAATTGAAACTGGCTATTGCTGAAACTACACAGAAGGATAGTGTTGCTGAAATCATGTCCCAGTTGAAGGTCATTATAAGATGTATATTACTTACCAAGATTGATACGTTTATGGTCACCTTTTAATGAAATATTTTTTCTATACGTTTGCAGAGTGCGATAGAGGAGGAGCGATACCAAGATGCATCTTTGTTGTGTAAATTCACAGGAAGTGGATTGGTAATCTTGCAAGATTCTACCCCTAAACACATTCATTTCTTGATCGCTGTTAACTTTCTGTGTTTGTTGCCAATAATTGCTGCGAGTTACTAATGAAGATGTAACATAAGTGGTTCTTACTTCGTAGTTTAAACCCTTTTCTTTTCTTTTTGATATCCTCAATTGTCTTAGCCTGCTTACGCGCATCTCGACTATTATCACGAGACATATTGCTTAACCATACAACATTTGGGTTTCAAAAAACCTGCAAAAAAATTCATTGTTATATAGGTGTTCATTTTGGATTTAATCCATCAGCTCTTAGTTACGTTACGTACTGCTCTCTCGAACACTAT
>JBBMEG010080986.1:0-10500 GCA_037832605.1 Cyclanthera cordifolia
AAGTTGCGGGCGACTCGAGAGGTTTTGAGGGAGTATGGAAACATGTCAAGTGCGTGTGTGTTGTTCATATTGGATCAGATGAGGAAAAGTTCAATAGAGGAAGGAAACACCACGACTGGGGAAGGGCTCGAATGGGGGGTTTTGTTCGGGTTTGGGCCAGGGCTGACAGTCGAGACAGTGGTTCTACATAGTGTTGCGTTGAAGGAAAACACGACACATTAGCAAGGACGATAAGACTGAAGCTAAAGTTAGTTTAGAATTAAGTAATATGATGGAAATGTTGCTTGGTGTTTGGTTACGTAGACAATAATTAATCCAAGTTAGTTTAGGGTTTGGCAAGGAAGCTTGTTGTTTATGTTTTAATTTGTCAATCATATGTTGTATTTGAACCACCCATATGAATGTAGTGAAGATTTATCTATAATGCAAGAAATAATTATATGGGCAATTATTTCAATATGATTAAGAAAACTCTTAAACCTTTTCAATTTTCTTTAATATTTTTCATTTTATATTATAATTTTATAAGTATGCATAGTTTTTTTTTTTAATTTAAATTATGTATGTATATAACATAACCCAAATTGAGCTAAGATTTATGTTTAATTCAACTATGAATATCTCAATGGTTAAAATGATCTTAGAAATAGAAACGTTGAATGAATGAGTATTTGTGAAAGTTTACTTTTTAATAAATAGTTTAGTTCAAATGTGTATTTGTGATATAAAAATGAACAATCAAATCGAAAAAGAAAACAAAAACTTATTAGATAAGTTGTAATACTATTTTCGTCTCTCGACTTTGATGTTTGTTTCGTTTTAGTTTCTACACTTTCAAATGTTTAATTTTAATTTCAATTTTAGTCTGACTATCAAATATTTAAACTATTTCTCCACATCAATCTTCTCCTTTTAAAGAAGCAAGGAATGTTGTGTGCTCTAAGCACTATTAAATCAACATGTGGTTTTGGTTTCAAAGCATCCCAAGTTATAAGCTGAGCTTTGTGTGTACTCACTCTATTAAATTACTTTTGTATTCTTGAGTGGAGAAAAAGGTGTGAGTAGTATAAACTTTGAAGAGAGTATTCATGTAATTAGGGTTAGAGAGAGAATTATGAGTCAATGTAACAATTTTTCCCATAATGGCAGTTCTTTTCCGTGATTTTTTCTCCAGTTTAGGAGTTTTTACACGTAAATTCTTGTATTTTCTTTTATTGTTTTTCCTTTTAATTTCTCGATTATTTTCTGCTTATACGAAGGTTTTTACCAACAGTTAGGAGAGTAAGATATTAATTTTTAGATCTCTAATCGTCATAACTTGAATTTAATTGTTCATTTAAAACACAGGGGTGTTCGTTAGTGGGTTTTATGGAGTGGCTGGCTGGCACTTGAATTTCTCACAGGATTTTCCTACATATTAACAGGTATGCATGAAATTCTGGTAAGGTGATATACTTGGCGAAACAATAACAAAAATCTAGATTTCAAAGGATTCAAAACTTACTTTTGAAGAAAGAAGAAGAATCGCGAAATTGAAATCGGAGGGAGGTGGGTGGCAAACGGGGAACGCAGGTGGGTGGCGAATGGCGAACAACGGTGGTGGTCAGAGGGAGATTTTGGGAGGATTTTTTTTTAGAGCATGAGAGAGAAAAAGTGAGAAAATTTTGTCCCCTTTGATGGAGGCAAAGGCGACGTTGTTTCGTTTTGTCGCCTTTGATGGAGGCAAAGACGATGTTGTTTTGTTCGGTCGCCTTTGCTTGTCAACGGTGACAGATTTTCCCTCTTTCGCTGATACTCTCGTCGTTGTTAAGCTAATTTCTTGTACAAAATTTGTGGATTTTTGAGATTAGATGAGAAAGAAAATAAAGAATTGAGATGAGAATGAGAAAGAAATGAAAAATTGTGAGGGTTTGGAGATTTGAGATGAAGAAGAGGAGAGTGAGGGCTTGAAAAATTAGGTCTTGGGTAAGGGAAAAGGGAGAGCGGAAAAATAAAAAAAATGGGTCGACTCGGGTTTAGGGGGAAACAAAAAAAAAAAATTTTGATGACTGGCAAATTGATGTCGGGCGCCCGTCACCAAAGAGAATAGGTGGCCGGCAAAAACCGTCACCAAAGACTTTTGGTGTCTCGGATCACGCGCGACAACAAAGGTTAATTTGGTGACAGTTTTTGCCCATCACCATTTCTTTTTAATGATGAGCTTAAAATGCTCGTGTTTTTTTAAAAAATTGGATAGACTGTCACTTATTTCCTCTTTTGTAATAGTGTTAATACTTAGATACAACCCACTATATATGCATATATATTTCAAATAATTAATTAATCATTATACAATACAATATCTTTGAAGTATAAAATGTACGATATAATACAATATAATTTTAAACAATATTGCAAAATAGAACGATCAATAATTTATTTCAATACATCTATTTATTAATACCATCAATATCTTTTCAATAAATACATCTTTAATAATATGGCTAAACCCCAAAAATAATTATATAATTCTATATAATATTAACCATACAAAATGATATGATAATATTTTTATGTTTTTGCCAAAACATATTATAGCAATATATATAATTATCAATATGTGTATACTATATTGGAATACTAATAATCTATATATGCTTAACAATATAGATATTTAGTTATACAATTCGTTTAAAGGTGACATACGAATTATCTTAACTCAATACCTATAAATACCCCAAAATACACTTTGTAACCATTTCAATAACCATAATTATAAAAAATACATTTCTTTATGGCAAAAAAAAAAAAAAAAAACCCTCTAGTTTGCTACACGTCATGTTGGTTGGGCGCTTCATGTTGTCAATCGCGCCCCATAAAATCAATCTCCATAATCACAAAAAAAAAAAACTTCACTAAGTTTGTTCAAACAGAGCATTTCTCGTTTTGGTGCAGTTGGTTGAAGACTTGGGGCTCGAGAGGTGTGCTTCCTCAGTAATGTACACTTTTTTGTTGTATTCAGGTGTCGGGCCTAGGGACGAGTATGGTTACCTCGATATATTGTGAAATATCTATCTCAAAAAAAAATAGAGCATTTCTGTTTGTTTTTTTTAACCACCGTACAAAAAATAATAATAATAAATATAGTCACTTTCATTATGCAAAAAAGAAAAAAGAAAAAAGAAAAGAGAAAATTAGGAGTGAACTCATTTTAGTTAAAATAAAGAAAGCAAGAAAAGAGACAAAAAAAAAAACTAAGAAATTACCTTTTCCATTAGAAAGCAAAAGAAACCCGGTTGAAACAAAATAAGAAATTAAGCAAATTTAATTTCTAAAAGTGGGGAGATTATTTAGGAATTTGAAAATTATTTCCTAAATATTAAATGTCCTTGTATTAAATGTTAATGTAAGGGGATTAAAATAAAAAATTTTAATTAATTTTTGTTTCTATATTTTAAACACTTGAATTAGTTGCTAATAATTTAAAATTTGGTTACTTTTTAAATAATTTTCTACACGTGACTAGTTATGCAAATTCCTTTTTTAAAAACCAATACATAATAATTACAAACGTTGTTTAGAGGACATCATATCAAAAATATGGTAATTGTTTTGAAATTCATTTAATTTTATATATAAGATGAACAAAATTAAAAATTAAAAAAATAAATTATAAACACTAGTAGAAATTGGAGCGTAGATGATGGACATATGCCAACACCTTTCAAAAAAGATGTCAGCACATGACCGTCATCAATACCTGTGACATTGAAGACATTTGGTGACGGACAGAAATGGTGACTAGCAAAAACCGTCAACCAAATACCTTTGATGTCACTCGTATTTGGTGACGGCTTTTGCCCGTCATCTTATATCCATGTTTTTAAAATGAATTTGGATAGACCGTCACTCATTTCCTCTTTTATAGTAGTGAAATAGTATATAATTTTCAACCTAAAACAAAAAAACATGAATTTTATTAAACAAAAAATAAAAAACAATTACAGTGAAAGAAAACTAATAAAATTGAAAAGAAAATAAATTAAACTAAAAATTAAAGGAAAAAAAAAATAAACAAACAAAAACAAAAAAAGGTAATACAAACAAAAACAAAAATTGTCTATATCGTTCGTTATCATTAGTGAATTGAGTAAATTGAAAATTAATTATTCACGCGTTAATAATGATAATGTTAGTTAAATAACTAATTCAACAGAACAATCACATTATTTAGGTATGAATAGCTCATTTTTACATATATATTACTCAATTATTACGAACAACCATGATCACTCGTTTTTAGATTTTATGAAATTAAATGAACTAAATTTGATATAGTTTGTGAATTTCTTTATAAAAAATCAGTTATTTTTTCAATTTCTCTCACATTACTTGGTGTGTATGTGTTTTTTTTTCTTATTGTTAAAAATAGTGAAATGTTGACCATAATTGAAATAAATAATTACTATTTAATGTTAGTAATTATTGAAGGATAACTCCAATTTAAAATTTGATTAGCATTTTAATGTGGAATTTGATAAAAAGAAGAATATTGTTTAACACCTATTGATAAATTTTTTGAGAGGCCAGTATTTAACCAAGAAAAAAAAAACATATAATAATTTTTTTAGTGCAAAAACATAATCATTTCAAATTTGTGGAGGTATTTAATTATGTTTGAAATTTGTGGGGTATTTATGTTTTCCTTAAAGTTCTCAACTCTATCTTTACCTTTCTTTTCATTATCTCTTTGTTCAATTTGTGAATTATGAGTTTTTCATAATTATAAGTTGGAAGAACAAACAAAATGTAACCCTTCTAGTCCACACCACTAAGAGCATCTTTTAATCCTCGCTCACATTTATCGAGAATTTTTTTTTTAAGAGGTCACTCAATTTATAACTACTTCACGCTTGACTCTGAAGTTCTAATTTCGATTGCGCATCGAAAAGAAAGGTGCACCCTTATTGATATATGTAATACAAAATCAATTCTTTTTAAGCTTTCTTAATTCATTCATATTGTACCCTTCTAAACCGTGGGCATTACTGAAAATGCATGATATATATACTTAAATTTAAATTTAAGTTGTTATTTTATCAAGGGCATGACTTCCGTGCATGAAGGGTACTATGTAGTTGTATATACAAACTCTCTAGATATCATATTTTAATTTGTATTAAATCCTCAAATTAACATACAATTATAGTCATACAAAAGGTTGGTGACACAGTAATTTCATTGTTTGGTATTAAATTCAATTCAGTATATCACTAGAAACTTTACTTCTACCAAATTGAGGCTCAAGATATTGTTTCAATCAAAATAATTTAATTTAACCTATTTTCATAAAAAAAATTGAGGCTCTATAATTTAGGTCGAATAGTTCGAATTGTTAATGGTTGTGGACCAACGACAATTCATAAGAAATTAACTCTTCTATGACTTGAGATATCCATGGAAGTTCACCATTCTTGCGAAATTCACTATTTTTTTGTCACTACTCAAATTCTCCAAATAAAAATTTTCTTCATTCAATTTATTTCATATTTTATAAATAATTTTTTAAGATAATAATTGTAAATAATTCAATTTTCTTGAAATTTTTTTATTAAATTTCAAGTAGATAATTATTATTATTTTTTAGTTCAAATTAGGGGAGGAGGACCACAAACCCGACGACACTACTGTTCTCAAATAATTCGAGAGTCAGGTATAACCCGTGACGCTGATGTTGAATTAGACTTACACCAAACAATGAAACCACCGTGTCACCAATCCTTTCGGTGATGATTATATTTATTTGAATAACTGATTTAATAACAAAAAAAAAAAAAAAACATTCTTTAAATAACTATCACCACCGAATAAGAGGTGGGTCTCTTGAGCTTCAACCCTCCATCCATGACAGCTAAACAAAGACTCGTAATTTCAATAATTCATTTAAAAATTAGTTAAAATCAGTTTTTTTTTTTTTTTTCCTAAAAATAAATAATAATAATAATAATAATAATATAGGTAGAAAATTTAAGAGGTGATAAAGTCATCCAACAATTACTTCTCCATAAAAAGTGGAGGTGACAATCAAGTTTCACAAAACAGCCCGCCAACGTTTTGGCAATAATTTTCGCATACCGATGACGTGGGAGGATCTGAGCCGCCGATTGGGTAGATAGAAATCGGTATCCGACGTGGCAGCAGATTAGATCGTAAAATTAACCTACCCGTTCTGCATTTAAATGCACCACCATTCTGCAATTGCATTGAGCACTCGTGATAATTATTTGCGCAATTAATTCTGCATTTTTTGTAATATTATCGATGGCTTCCGTCGACGAAATCCGCAACGCTCAACGCGCCGCCGGCCCCGCCACCGTCCTGGCCATCGGCACCGCCACGCCGACGCACTCCGTCCTCCAGTCCGATTATCCGGATTATTACTTTCGTATTACCAATTCTGAACATATGACTAATTTGAAGGAGAAGTTTACTCGCATGTGTAAGCATTTATATATTTAATATTTAATTATATATAAATATATATGTGTGTATATATATATATATATATATTTATTTATTTATTTATTTATTTATTTTGCAATTTTCATATGCTTTTAGATTTGATAATTCTACTTCCAAATTAGGTTTAAACATTTATCTTTTCTTTTTGGTCAATAATTTTCTAATTTAGTCATCCTTTTTTTTTTTTTTTTTTTTTGTTGATCTTTTGAATTGTCAATCAGCATTTGAAGTTATTATTTATTAACTTTATTATTTTTGTTAAGGAAAAAAAAAAAGAAATTCTATCTCTTTTGTAGAAATGTTTTGTGTTAATTATAAATTTAGAGTTAAGTCCCTGTCATTTGAAAATTTAGTGTTTAGTTTGAAACAATATAGAATTTAGTCCCTGAATTTTGAAGAAATATTAAATTTACTCTTTATGATTTGAAGAATTATAATATAGTCCCTATAGTTTGATGAAATTTATAACATAGTTCATGTTATTCCTAACTTGTATGCAAATTAAGTATGTAAATGTGACGTATGAATTATGTCATTTTTTTTCAATTTTTACTTATTTTATTCACCAAATACAAATGACAAATGAAGGACTATTTTTAGATTTTATCAAATATAAGGGACTAAATTCTTATTCTACAAATAATACGACTAAATTATAAATTTTTCTAAAGCATAAGAATAAAGTCTGTATCTCGAAATTATAAATACAAAATTTTAATTTTCATCGAACTAAATAATTTATAATTTATTCTAATTTTTATAACTTCCTGTGTTTAAGTTAATATTAGTGCTTTAAAAAATTATATATATATACACATACATACATACACGCATGCATCTGTCGTATCTGTTGGAATTCGGTTTTGTCATTTCTGTTGGAATTCAGTTTTGTTTGGTAAAGTCTTACTCTCATATGATTATTTTGCTAGAAATAGTTTTTTTTTTTTTTTTTTTGAAGAATCTTTCTTATATTAAAATTAGGTTAAAAATAATTGGTTGGTTATTTTATTTTTTTGAGTAAAATTGACGGAAGTTGACAACAAGTTCGAATTACAAATCGAGTGGCTGCTAAGCATTACTAATAACACCCGAGCTATGTAGTACGCATTGGCAATTTTAATTGATTTTATAATTGTACATTAAATAGTTTGTTTTTTTCTTTGAATTTTCAATTTTTAATTTTTCGTATAATTATGTATATAAGTATATTTTTAAGTATAATGGGCAATTAAAAGACTTTAATCATAAATCTTATAAATGTCAATATATACCATAGTCTATATTTATACTATAGAGATTATCAAATGATATATAACTTTTGTTTTTTTTTTTTTATTATTGAGTTTAAGTAATATTTAACTTTTTGTTTTTTTTTTTTATTATAGATAACTTTTGATTATTTTATCATATACAATAATAAAACTTTTCTAATATAATTTATTATTGTATGTTGTAAAAAGATGAATCTAAATTATTATTAAAAATGGGTTTGTAAAAGTAACCTCTTTTTTTATGAAATAAATAAAAGTAACCACCTACATAATAGAAGAGTAATTAAATGTGTTTTATCCCTGAAAATAATAATATGAACTGAAACAATCTCAAATATCAATAATGAAATACAATTTGATTCTTAGTTTTGAGGACCATTTCATCTATTATAATTAGGTTAAAATATCTTTATTTGTTCAAATATTTTTAATTTTATATTGGTCATTTAATTTCAAATTTAAGCATGAATTTTTAATTAAAAAATTTCTTGCTATATATATTAATTTGAAATGATTATATTATGTGTATATAGTTTTTACTTTTTAAGTTTTGTTTTCGCTTCAGTTATAATTGTCGTTGCATGTAATAATCTTGTAGCATATTATTACTTCACAATCAACATTTACAATGCCTAGATCGAATGGATCAGTGGCACAGTGATTTTATTGTTTTGTGTTATTTCAGTTCAACACCAGAATTACGGGGTCGTTCTGAGAAATCAGTATTAGAAAACAATTACAAATATTGCTTTAGGACGTGATATTAAGTATATAATTTTTTTTTTTCAAATTCATTAACTATAGTTTGAAAATAAATATAAAAATAGAAGTAATATATATTTTGATTATCAAATCAAGTAAAATAATTAATTTAATAAACAATAATCAAAAAATCAAATATATTTATTATAATATATATATATATATAGAAAAAGTAATTTCAAATATTATTTAAATAACAAGATATATTTTTAAATAAACACTGAATTCGTAAATATTGAAGGTAAACTAAATATACAAAAATAAAATATACAGATACTAAATAAATATGTTAAATAGATCCGTTTTTAAATAGTATTTTATTAATTTTTAGAGTCTTCAGTGATATAGGTTGAACTAACTTATTTTTTTAATAATCTATAGATAAAATCAAATATTTAAGAGAAATTTATTTTTATATATATATATATATATATATATATATATAAACTAAATTCTATATTTCTTAGTACTACGATTTAGATTTAAATACAAAAATTATAATTCTATGTATTTGATATAAATACAAAATTTATAATTCTATGTATTTGATTTACACGATACAATTATATCAATTTTAATATGCCCTATATATGAGATATAAAAAAACAAAAATTAATAATTCATGAAGCAATATAGGATCTAAACAATTTCTATTTATTAATTTTAACATGACGTATATATGACGTCAGGCGAGAAATCGATGATCAGAAAACGGCACATGCATCTAACGGAGGAGATTCTGAAAGAGAATCCAAATATGTGCGCGTACATGGCACCGTCGCTGGACGCGCGTCAAGACATAGTCGTAGTGGAGGTCCCAAAGCTAGGTAAAGAAGCAGCGACGAAAGCAATAAAAGAGTGGGGCCAGCCCAAATCAAAGATCACGCATCTCGTGTTCTGCACCACCTCCGGCGTCGACATGCCCGGTGCCGACTACCAGCTCCTCAAACTCCTCGGCCTCCGCCCCACCGTCAAACGCTACATGATGTACCAGCAAGGCTGCTTCGCCGGCGGCACCGTCCTCCGCCTCGCCAAGGATCTCGCCGAGAACAACCGCGCCGCCCGAGTTCTCGTCGTCTGCTCCGAGATCACCGCCGTCACCTTCCGCGGCCCCTCCGAGACTCATTTGGATTCTATGGTGGGACAGGTAAGTGAATTTTGAGAAAAGTCTTGTCACAAGAATATTATACATATATATTTAATATATTTTTATTAGTATAAATTCCGGGAGATATTTTTGATATATATATATATTAAAAAAATCAATCACTATACTAATGAATACGATTCCATACTTTTTTAAATATCATATTTACGGTATAATATTTATTTATTAATGATTACACATCTAAATATTTTAAAATTTAATTATATTTATAATTATTTTGTGAGAATAGTATATTTTTCTAATTTTACATATTTCAATTAGTAGGTTGATTAAAAGGATATTTTTTTATTAAGAGGATATTTTAAGACAAATATTGCTTTAGGTTATGTTGATCTATTGAGTTTTTTTTTTTTTAATTTGAATTTGTTGTATTTGTTATTACTTTTCAATTTTTGTAGCAAAATCATTTTATTAATAGTTCAACTTTATTTTATATGCTAAAGACTTGGAACAATATTTTATAAAGCTTAGTAAAGTTTAAAAATCCTAATAGTAATTATTATTATTTAAAAAAAACGGATATTAATATTTAGTTTTTTTTTTTTTTTTGGTGAGTAAAACTAATTCTATATCGAGGACATTATATACTTTCAAATAAATTGAGAGCCAAATACTAATTTTCAGGATTAAACTCGTGACGTTAGTGTTGGACTTATCTGATTATTTGTACACGACTAATCTTAACGATATTTATTTCCAACGACAGGCATTGTTTGGAGACGGAGCGGCAGCAGTTATAGTCGGGTCGGATCCGGATGCAACGGTGGAGCGGGGGTTGTTCGAGATGGTTTGGACCGG
>JBBMEG010080987.1:0-10498 GCA_037832605.1 Cyclanthera cordifolia
ATGGTTGCAATTAAATTACTTTTTTGGCAGGAATGTAAATGAGTTTCTCCATATGGCTATGGATATAAAGAACCCTTTACAAAATTGGTGAAAAATAAAAAAAATAAATAAGAGACTTGAAAAGCATGAGGGAGAAATTCTCAGAGAGAAGGAGAGAGAGAGTAGTTGAAAGAGAGACGAAAAAAAATAATAATAACGACAATTAACCCTTATTAAACCGACCATTTTTAATTATATAAATATACAATTTAATCCATGTGATTTGAAAAAATAAAATTTATCCTTATAATTTGATAAAATTTAAAAAACAATCAAGGTTATTTGTAAACCGTAAGCGAATTAAGTACGTAAATGTAATGTATTAAATTTTTTTTAATTAATTACTTATCTCACACTCTCATCATTAAACACAAAAAAAATTAATCTTTATGTATTTTATTTACTAATAATTACGAACGACGGAATATTTTTTCGATTTTATCAAACTTCTAGAACAAAATTCTTAACTTTTCATTTCACAATGATTAAATTGTAGATTTTTTCAAATCATACAAGATAAAGTTTAGATTTTGAAATTATCATAAAAACTAAAATCTAGCTTGAATCAAATCAAAAACCTAAATTTATAATTTACCATTTTTTTTATAGGTTCCTTTTAATATACTTATAATAAAATATATGTGTCATAAAATTATTATTTAATTGAATATTTGTCTTTAATAATTGAATTTAATAGATATTTTTTAAGTTTTTAGGGGTCAATGCGAGTCAATCTTTTTTATAAATATTATTTAGTTGAAGTTAAAAAATATGGTTAATTACAAAATTGAGTGATTTTTTTTTTTTTTTTTTGGCGGAATTAACCCTAAAAAATAAATTGATTGAATTAGACCTAAAACCAATTCTTATTTTTTAATCTCATTTTGTTTATGATGTACACTTTGGTGGGGTTAGCACTAGTTATGTCCAGATGTTTGTCATTACAGCTAGGTTAATGTTTGTTTTACTTTTATAATCATTTTTTTCCTTTTTAAGTATCATTGATTTTTCTTATAAGTTAATTTATAGGGGTACAAAGTTCGGATGGAGTAGGATCAGGAAGAATTTCAGAACCAATTCAATGTTGGGGTTGGTCAATCCTCCAACCCTTCCAACCCTATGCATTGAAGCAACTCAACCCAACTTTATATTTTCGAGTTGAGTTCTTGCGTTGTATTAATCTCCCTTCTCTTCTATAAAACAACTATACTTATACCCTACAAATATATAACAAATGAATAAAATATGGATAATAATATAAGTTGAACCTAAATTACCTATTTGCTTAATGCATGTAATTTATCAATACGCTAAAACCATACCTTATTAATTTAGTTATCTTCTCTCACACACATCTATATGTACATGTATATATTATTTTTTTAGTTCAGGTTGGGTTGGGTAGAACGAGTCAAAAATTGGTCAACTCTAGAACCAACCCAACCTAACAAAAGTATTAAAAACATAACTCAAACCAAGCTAAATAAATTTATAACTCAATCCAACCCTTACGATTTGGTTGGGTATTCCAGGTTGCTCGGGTTGTTGATATTTTTTACACCCCTAACGTGTACTCGTTATTCAAGTTATGTAATAGATACTTAAGAGAATTGCCCGTCTACTTCCACATCATGAATAGAAAATGAGTGAATTCTATCTGATGATATTATGTTTACAACTACTCAATATTACTATTTTCAACATGTGAGGCATACTGAATCAACGGTTTTGACTATTCACTCATGCATATCAAATAATATTTTCACAAGCAATTTGGAGACTCGCTCATGATTCAAATAAACATTGCATTAAATGTCTAGTAAAATATTGATCTTGCTTTATAATAGAATTACTTACACGAATCAAATATTTATTGTCCAAATCTTATGCAAAAATTTATATTTATACCTTCACTCACATTTCTCCACCCGGCCTAAAATAAATTATTTACAACACTTGCTAGTGGGTCGTGTAAACATTCATACCACTACAAGGTCCAACTTTGTCTATATATTAATGTACATGACTTTAAATTATTAATTCAATCAATATCCACTGCCTATTATTTTAAGTATTCATTTAATAACTTTGTATTTTACAACATTAATTTAATTAATACGTTAATTTTAGATAATGTTTTTTTTTAAGTTGCAATGTTTTGATGTTTAAATCACAAATTTAGCGGATGCTAGTGCATTTTTAATGCGTGGTGAATCATACTGATTTTTATCGACTCTCTACCCAATCCAATTGAGATAACAAATGTGGCACAAACTCCAACATACAAAATAACACAAAGCAAGCGGATCTGCTTAGCTAGCTATTGAACTTTCGTCTCCTTGTAATAGAATAGAATAGTTAATGTTCTAACACATGTGGCTATAAATAATTATAGTTTTTTTTTTTTTTGGTATAACAAAAGGATTGAGGAGATTCGAACAATATATCAAGTGAATAATAATACATCATTAATGTCACCTGAGTTATGTTTGTTTTGACTACAGATGATTTACACTACAACTTATTCAATACAAGCTAGAGAACAAAATATATATTTTGTCCTATCATAGTTTTCAATTATGCGACAACGGGCAAGGTTGAACCATCTATGATGAAGGGAGTGGGATTGAGGCGAGAGAATTACCAAAATCCTTTTCAAAGTTCAAACTACTACACCTTTAACGGTTAAGTTTCTTTGTAACATGCTCCGAAAGCTCACAATTACCATGATCAAACATATTAACGACGATGAACACAATTTTGATATCCTACTAATACTAGTGCGCTGCTCTGCTATTTTGCCCAAACCTAATCGAGGAAAAATTACAGGACGTAAAACAAAAAAATATGTTGATTCAACAGAAGCAGTAATTCAACGGGTATAGATTCAATGATCAAGTAGTCATAAATTCAAATCTCTATTTCCTTCTTATCAGTCGATTGAGTTGTTTAAACACTAGAATGAAATGAATTTTGCTAACAACTGTTTTTTCTTTCATTTTAAGGTAAAAACAAACTTATCAACCAAATACATTAATTTTAATTAGATACCCTAATTAAAATTGTAGCACAAACCTAATAACTCATATTGAACATTCTCTAAACACAGTTTCAAGAAACCTATGTTTTTGTACTATCCAAACACAGACTAAACAAATTTTCAGGTTCAATAATCACATTCTTAATAAATTCATAATTAAGAAAACAAATCTCTAAACATGTAAACCAAACAACTCCTAAAGAGTATAAATTAGAAACAAACTTGTAAATCCAACTTATTCATTAAGTTTAAATTAAGAAGCTAAGTCAAAGAAAACTCTCATTTTCTTCTTCAATCCATTCATGCATGGAACCTTCCTCTCTTTCCTTTTATATCCAATGGCTCCTTTCTTGGTTTGTACAACTATTTTTCATAATTCTTTATTCAATAATGATTTATTTTTGAAAATAACTTATTTAATCTTTTTAATTGTTTTTAATTCCAACATGGGCATTTATGTTTCATGAATTTTAATTTGTAATGAGCTTTGAGATAGGTATCAAAGATCATTGTTTGTTTTACATTTTTTAGAAACCCAATATATTATTATTATTTCACCGAAAGGATCAGTGATACGTTGACTTCATTGTTTGGTGGTATCCAGTTCAACACCCACGTTACGGGTTCAATCTTGAAAATCGGTATTTAACTCTCATTTGAAAGCTGATTGAAACGAGGATCACTGGATTAACATCAAACAATAAAACTACTACGTGTCACTAACCCTTTCAATAAACATAAAATTTTTTTAGTACAATTGAAAACTCGAACCACATATTTTATAAAGGTTAACCGGTGACTTATGAAATTGACTACAATAAATAGTAGATGAGATATCCATTTAAAAGAATCGGAGAAGAGAAGAAACAATAAATTAATATTTGATAAATTGATAATTTTAATGATGAAGTAATTCGTTTCTCTTTCTTGTGGAATAAAATATCCCCTTAATTAAATTGTATAAATTTGTAATATTGATTTATTTTTCTCACCCTGTAATTAAATCGTGGGTCCACAGAGATTGACGAATTGCGAACCGAACAACACGGGTCTGACACCGGTGGCCGGCTGGTTCTAATTAGCGCGTGAGATGCCGGTGATTTTTCCACGGCGGTTTTTCAAGTCCAAACTTGCACGCCATTCACACAAAATTTCCACAGCTCTCTCTCTCTCTCTCTCTTATTTATTTTTAATTTATTTTTCTTTTTCTTTTTTTTGAAACTTATTAATTTTCTTATTATTAAAAGTGTACATTTGTTATGTTTGTTTATAAGAAATTATAGCAGGGTTTCTAAGAGCAGTATGATTGAAGTATTTAATTTGGTATGTTGATTACTTGGAAGAAAAAATAAACTATTTTTTATAGAACTAAATATAATTTTAAATACTAACGCAAGTCAATTAAAGATTTAAGGATTTTTTTAATGGAAAATTAAAGTTAAGACTTATTAGGAAACGATCTAATGGTCAATATTATCATAAATAACTAAAAATTATCATCATGAATTTTATTTACTTAATAAATAATTTTGGTAATAGTTGTTTAACAACCTAACATTTCTACATCATATCATCCAACTAAATTCTTGTTTTTTTTAAATTAAAAATATTATATTCATGTTGGCAATAAATAAATAAAAACAACTTACAAATATATAAATTTAAATAGAGATCTCAATTAATTATCAAACATTTAAAATAAAAAATATTTCAGGTTAGTTTTTTTTTAGATTGATTATAGTAAGGAAACTCATGTCCTAAGGAGTGACACAGTTGGTGGAAGACTTGAACTTGAGAGGTGTGCTCCCTCTCAATTCTAGGTTCGAGCCCTATCTGTGACAATAGTTTGTAGTCTTCACTTCCTTCTAGGACGGGCATGGTTACCCGGAACGTATGGACTAGCTCACTTGAAGTCAATATTAATCAATTTTTAAAGTTCTGACACTAAAATTGAATCTTTTAGAAGTTTAGAGATTAAAATAGAATCAATCTTAAAATTTCAGACTAAAATAAAATTCAAAATTTATGGACGAAACGGTAATTTTGCGTTAATTAAATGAGTAACAAAAAAATAGTATAAATTAGAAGAAAATACCACAAATCCTGCGTTAATGTGATAAAAAAGAGACTCAAACAACTAATCAAGTGTATGATAATAGATAGCTAATAACTACTGCGCTCACTTTCGTAGTATATTTAACCCACTGTAAGATTCAGCAGACAAAAATAAATAAATAAGTCCAGCGTTATTTAAGGATTCAAAAGGGAATTAAAAGGCCAAACTTCCCCTTCTCCCACATCGTCAACAGAGAAAAATCCATCATCAACATTCTGCTCCCTCCGCCATCGTCTCCGCCGCAATTCCACCGCCGATCACCCTTTCTCCGGTCAATTCCGCATAAATGAAGAACCAAATTCAAAGTCCAAAGCTGATCCAAATCCATATAAGCTTCTTCAACGTCATCCCATACATCCTCCTCTTCACCGCCGGGATCACCGCCGGAGTTCTCCTCACATTCTACCTCTCCAATTTCTCCATCAGCCTAAACCTAACAGGCCGGATGGTCTCTCCGAGTTACTTTCCGGTGACCGCAGATTCGGATTCCGGGAGAGTGGGGTTGTCGGAGTATTTAAAGCCGCCGGAGGTAATGCACGACATGGAGGAGGAGGAGCTGATGTGGAGGGCTTCAATGGCGGCCGGAATCAGGGAATTTCCGTTCCGGCGAGTACCGAAGGTGGCGTTTATGTTCTTGATTAGAGGGCCGGTTTATTTAGCTCCGTTATGGGAAGAGTTTTTTAAGGGAAATGAAGGGCTTTACTCTGTTTATGTTCATTCTGATCCTTCTTATAATCACTCCTTCCCTGAATCCCCTGTTTTTCATGGCCGCAGAATTCCCAGCAAGGTTAGTTTTATTTATTTTTATTTATTTTTAATTTTCTTTTATTCTTGTAATAGTTTGATATAGGTGAGTTTGGAAACGTTGTCAATGCAGCTTAACGGTTTAATTTTTTCCAAGTTTGAATATCTTAATTGAGTAATTTGAAGAGGGAGATGAAGGAAGAGTAGGCAAACTATACATAAAAACTTAGCTAGTCAAAGTCATATATTTAGGCTAGCTATAACTATTTGACTTTTAGAAATTAATTTTATTTTCAAAAATAAAAATAATTTTTCTGGAAATTATTCAGGAATCCTAAGATTTGGGCCCCATTTTTTTTAATCAGGAAATTAAGTCGAATTCTGTTAAATTTATTTGAATTATAACCAAATTCAAAAAAAAAAAGAAAAAACATTTTTTTAAGTTAAATCTTTGAATAATATTTTTCAATTTTTGATTGAAAATATACATAATTTCCACTCATATAGTTAATTATTAAAGAAATTAAATATTTGAATAAATATTTATGCAAACAAAAAAGATAGATTAAATTTGTAAAAAAGAAGAAAAAACATTTTTAAAAATAAAATAAAATAAATGTAAGCGAGCAAATTCGAGAAAATGAAGATTATAAATGCATCTCGTCTAGGTTCCTCTTTAGTTGGTGAAAAATGTTCCTCCCCACTCACTCACACATTCATTGTCCCGGCGGAATCTTGTTTGTGCGAGAAAAATAAACAATATCTCTACTTGTGAGTTAAACTCTAGAAATAGATCAATTTCATTTTTTCGAACCTCATTTTCAGCTCTTTTCACCATTCTGACAAATTCAAAGAATTTTGTGGAAAGTACTTCAAAACTACATTACAGAATGCCAACGTAACATTGCCATCAGTATTTATGTACTAAAATTATTAATAAATATTTCAGACAATTTAAACCTAAGATTCTAATTAGATTTATTGGCCGATATTTTGTTCACATTGCAGAAAGTTAAATGGGGAAAAGTAAACATGATCGAGGCAGAGCGTCGCCTACTCTCGAACGCACTCCTTGACATTTCAAACGAGCGATTCGTTCTCCTCTCAGAGTCATGCATTCCTCTCTTCAACTTCTCCACGGTCTACTCCTTCCTCATCAACTCCACCATGAAAAACTTCATCATGAGCTACGACGAACCAGGGAACGTCGGTCGAGGCCGATACTCAAAGAAAATGTTCCCGACGATCTCTCTAAATCAATGGCGAAAAGGCTCGCAATGGTTCGAGATGGACCGAGACACCGCGATCGCTGTCGTCTCGGATCAGAAATACTTCCCTATCTTTCAAATGTATTGCAATGGCCAATGCTACCCCGATGAACATTACTTGCCAACTTTGGTCAATGTTTTGGGCTGGGAGAGGAATGGCAATCGAAGTTTGACTTGGGTTGACTGGTCAAAGGGAGGCCCACATCCAACGAGATTCTCGCGATCAGATGTCCACGTGGAGCTCTTTCGGAGGTTGAGGAATCAAACCGAACAGTGTATGAAAAGTAAAATGGAGGGGACAGGTGTCTGCTTCCTATTTGCCAGAAAGTTTGCTCCAAATACTCTGGAGAGGTTAATGAAGATTGCACCAAAAATCATGCACTTTGGGAGATAGATAAATAGATTAGAGAAATTAAATTTATTTATTTTTTTATGTAGAATTAGTATATAAATATAACTATGTTTTCAAAAAATAAATAAATAAAAATATATATACACACATACATATACATATATGTGATTAAATTAAAAGTTTTGCATGGAGATTCATTTGAATTTCTATTCTTGAACTTTAAATATTTTTTTTTTAGTATAAATGGAGAGAGGGGATTACAAATAACTATTTTAAAGATCGAACATGTGACCGTGGTATTGAACTTTAAATTTAAACATTGCTATTTTAACATCTATTTTTTATTATTTAACCATGTTTGAGAATCATTTGATCTTTTTATTTTGGATATTTGAAATTTTTTAGCTTGTATTCACCTAAATTTTTTACATATGTTTCATTTTCTCGTAAGTATAAGAATCTTAATCAGATTTCTTAAACTAAAACAAATATTTGAAAGATATGTTTTATGCCTCATTTGATAACGATTTCGTTTTTTGTTTTTGATTTTTGAAATTTAAGTTTACAATTACTACTTCAACTCATAGTTTTCATGACTTTGATGCCTACATCTTATTTGTGTTTTAAAAACAAAACCAAAATTTGAAAACTAAAAAAATAACTTTCAAATACTTATTTTGGTTTATGAAATTTGGTTATGATTCATATACTTATTTAACGAAAAGATGAGACATGTGTAGAGAATTGAGGTAAATATAGACTTAAACTTTATAGACAAAAAAAGAAAAACAAAATGATTTTCAAATGGGCCTTAACTAAAATTTTGATTTGGTTTTAAAAAAAATACAAGTAAGATGTAGATATCGAAATAATGAAAACAATGTATTTCAATAGTAGTTATAGACTTAAATTTAAAAAAATCAAATGACTATCAAACAAAACTTTAAATATCTACTTTTATTTGTGTGAAGAAAAATTTAAACCAAAATTTAAAAATTACAAAAATGAGGCATACTTATGAAACACCTAGTACATACTTTCCATTTATTTGTGAGGACAGTATTACCATCTTCCATATATATTTTGTTAATTAATTAAATCATCATTTTTAATGCATATTTTTATATTGACGTGACACGCTATTGTCACAGAAAATGTAGGAAATATATATACACACTTTTTAGGAAGTACATATGTTTTACTCTACAAAAATGATTTCTAAAGTTTAAGAATTAAAATTAAACATTTGATAATATAGAAACTTAAATTAAACAAACTTTTAAATTTAGGATCAAAATTAAACAATCTTTAAAATTTAGAGATCAAAATTAAACATTTAAAAGTTTATAAACGGAATAAATATGATAGTTTAGAAACAAAAATGGTATTTTAATCTATACATGCATACATATACATATGTACATACATGCATATACATAATGTATGTATATGTGTATGTATATATATGAGTGTGTGTTTATGTATTTTGAAATTTTATGGTTTTATGTAAAATAGGATGCATTGCTTATTAGGAGTGGAGTGAAATTTTCGTTTTCTTTTTGTAAGCAAGGTTGTAACCGAGCCGCTGATTTATTGGCCAAGTTTCCGACGATGACTAGGCCTTTTTCGTTTTGTTTGATGAATTCTATTGTTTATGACAGTTGTATGGACGTTGACTGAAAGAAGTACCTCTTCTGGAGGTGCTTGCTTTAGTTTTGTTAGACCTCTCAGGCTCTTGGCTAATCGAAGTTTAATGAAGCAGTTCTATGTTTTCTTCGAAGAAAGAGTAGAGTGGAATGAATTCCTTTCAAAAAAGAGAGAGAGAGAGAGAGAGAGAAAAGTGGAATGTGTTTTGCCTTTTGTTTGTGAATGGTAGATTTCAAATGCCTTTTGTATATCTGGTCCAAATTCTTGATTCCATTTCCTCATGTTGTTTTTTCTTCTTCTTAATTTCTAAACATTCCTCAAGAAATCCCAATCAACAAAACAAAATCAAAGGGAAAGGAAAGAATATGTTGTGATCATTACTTTATATCTTCTTTTGTTCTTAATATGTTTAGATCCCAACTTTATTTAAATGTCATGAATTCTTCTCTAAGCTTTTACTAAGTACCTATCAAATCTTTATCATTATTTTTTCATGGACCACTTTGATAGAAATTTGAATATTCTTTTCAAGATTTATCCTCCAACTTTAAAGTTTTAGATTCAAAAATTGAAATTTATACCACAAATGTATGGAAAATTCATACTACACCCTGCTCTATATGGTATGTGCAAATTAATACTTCAATCAATTGAGACACAATTCATATGATTTAATTAAACAACGTAATCGAAAGGGGCTCTCATATATTTGAGAGCGGTTATATCTTCTAGGTAGAATTTGTTGTATCTTTTCCCTAATTTGTACTAAAAAAGACAACCAAGGTATGAGTTTAAAAAACTAATAATAACAAGAATAACGAACGTGTTTGGATTTATCTTACAAAGAAAATTAAATTTCTCAATTAAGTTAGTTGTTTATTCCAATTCAACTTACCATCTTTCACTATAGTTATTAGGAGTTTGAGATTACCAACAAATAGTTCCACGCTGAGGTAATTAATTAAAAGAACAAAACTTCCCAACATAAATGTGCACAAAAAGCATACATTTTGTGTACATGTCACATTATATACCACACAAATTAAAAAAAAAATCAATATTTTAATTTTAAAATAAATTTGTGACATAATATGTCACATACAAAATAAAGAGTTCTCCTAATTAAGTTTTTCTC
This sequence comes from Cyclanthera cordifolia, assembly GCA_037832605.1. NCBI lineage: Eukaryota > Viridiplantae > Streptophyta > Magnoliopsida > Cucurbitales > Cucurbitaceae > Cyclanthera > Cyclanthera cordifolia. Next base: position 10,342 of record JBBMEG010080987.1, read on the forward strand.
GTAATGAAATGTTAGGCTTTCAAATTCTCTATTTTTAATTTTTATTGATTAAAAAATAAAATAAAATGAGTTAATATGGCACTAACAAATGGAAATACTTGTTACTATGACAAGAACTTATATATTCTTAGTAAAATATTGTTGAAAAAAAAAAAGA
>JBBMEG010080989.1:0-7500 GCA_037832605.1 Cyclanthera cordifolia
TCACAAATTTGAGGATACCAAATTAGTAGAAACCACTATTTAAATATAGTGTAACAACAAAGTTGTTGTATTGTTTAGGAAGATTGTAGCCATTATTCCAAAAAATAATGTCAACCAAATCATGTTAATTAATGTTAAACCATTAACAGTAAATTATAAATATAATCACTATCATTTGAATAAAGTTAGAATTTAGTCTATATAGTCATTTGAAAAATTAATATAAAATTTTAAAAATAGGACTTCATGTCGTTTGTAATTGCTAGTGGATAAAATACTTATTAGTTAATTATTTATGTGTTTAATGATGAGAGTGTGAGATAAGTAATTGATCGAATAAAAAAAACATCATTCATATATCAAAAATTATATATAAATACTTATTCGCCTATAATTTATGAATAACATAGACTATTTTTTTAAGTTTTATCAAACTATAGGGACTAAATTCTAGAAGGTGTTTGTTTGCAAAATTTTGAAGTGATTATTTTGAATGATTAATAATGAATGATTATTTTAAGCAATTATTATAGAGAAATTGTAATAATAACTCGTTTGGATGATGTTTCTATTGAATGATTATACAAACTCTTTTTTAATAGTTTCTTAAATACTTCAAACAAAGCATATTTCTCCGATAAAATATAAATTTTTATATCATAAAATTAAATTCTAACCTTTTTGAGAACCAAAATTATAATTTAGGGAAACAATAATTTAATTTAAAATATAATTATTGGCCGTCACTCAGCGGCAGAGCCGAAGAAGAAGAAAAGAAACCATTTTTTATACCTTGAAATTTTGTACGAGTTTATATGGAATGCAAACACGACTTCACGTAATCATTTAATTGTCAAAATATTTGTAGAAAATTTATTTTTTAAGTAGATAATTATTATTGATTAAATTTATCATCTTTTAATTATTGAAAAAAATATTTGTTTAGTCTCTCGATTTTAATTATAATTTCTATTTAATTTATGTTTTAAAATCAAATATTTTTATTTCTAAAATTTTAATAATACACAATTTTAGTTTTTGTGAATTTTTTTGAATTTAGTTTCGTATTTAGTTTCTTTCAACGCTTTGTTTCATTTTAATTTTAAAATAAACACTTATCAATCAATTGGATTTGAAATGATTATTACTTCATGTAATTAATCATTTTCAAAATTTTAAAATGTAAATTGAATAGGTTTAAAATGTCACACTAAAATTAAATATTTTTAATTGATGAGAGTAAAAATATTTGATGTTAAAATATAAGAAAAACACAAACTACACTTCAAACCTAAAAATTACTTCTTTTTTTTTTTTTTTAATTATTGTCATGATAATGAAAGTTTTTTTTTTTTTTTTTTTTTGTTGAGGTCTTTTCAAAGGCATGCAAATTTTGGGTCAATTCATATGTTTGGAACCAATGAATTTATTGATGTTAGTTTAGCATGAGATGGACAATTATATAATAAAAAGGGGTTGGGGAAAACCAATTAGATTCTTTAATAGATTGTCATTAATCACTAATTATACTTGCAAAGGGCAATTAGAAATGACAATTGATTTTCAATTTCCCACTTGTTTTTCATCATTATGATTTAAAAAACATTCTCCACAACTCACTTTTCTTTTTCCCCCCAACTTTTCCCTTTTTTATTAAACACGATTAAATTAAACTTAGAAAATTATATTTATTAGTTCATAAACACGTTTATACTATTTAATTATTTAATTTCTTCTTTGTTAATTAGAATCCTTTCTAGTTTTACCTATAATTAGTTCTACATTTAATTATCCATCTCAATCTCACACCAAACTATATAACATCATGCACAATTTAAGTGGTTGTTATCAAATTCAAGTCGGCTAAATAGAATAAAATCAACTTGTAATTAATAATTACAACCCATTTAATATTCATTTAGTTTTTATTTTATGTTTTTAAAAATTAAACTTATAATTAAGTCAAATTTCTACTTTTGAGTTTGCTTGGAATTTAATTTGTCATCTACTTTGTATTTATCTTCAAAGTTCAACCCATATTTTAGAAACTAAATAACACTAAATTCAGAAAACATGTTTGTTTTTGAAAATTGGCTAATGGTTTAAGAGAAAATTTTTAGTGAAATATTAAGAGAAAATAAATTTAAGTTTCAAATACCAAGAATTAAATATGATATGTTCTTAAACGTACGAGACCTATTTGATGTGTTTTTCACATAATTTTTTTCGAACAAGATACTATTGAAAAATAAAAATTAAACATCTTATCTTCATTAATATGGTCTTAGAAATACATGTTTTCCAATTGACATGTTTACGAGAGGTGAGTTTTACTTCTCTATATGAGTTCTAACTTCTCTTTAGTTTATGAGATATGAGTTTCACTTCTCTAAATGAATTCTAACTTCTCTTTAAGTTATGAGAAATGTTTATGAGATGTATGAGTTTTACTTATATTTGTTTATCATATGTATGAGTTTCACTTCACTAAAATTTATGATTTATTAAGTTAACTTTGATGAAAAGTTAAAACTTATGTTAATGGAAGTTCAACATTGGTCATCCATTTACCTATAAATATGAACACGTTTGTTCACAAAGTGTGTCAAAGTGAAATAAAGAAAGAGGAATAAAAGAAGCTTGAAAAACACATTCAAGCTTATATGCAAGGAGGGAGATCATACCGATATCTTCCATTGAAGCAATTGATAAAAGGTTTCAATATCAACAACAATTCTTTGTTGAATTTGAAAGATTATTGCATCACGATGTTGGGAGGTACATTTCAATCTCATTAATATTCAAATACAACTAGTGATAATCATGTTATTCAAGATCTTAGATTCATGTTATATTGTATAAAATTATCTAACATATATGTATATTCATTAGGTATGCAAGTAGCATAACAAAATTAGTACAAAAAGGTTTGCCACTTGTTTGAGGATCTCATAATATCGCACATCGGTAAGATGGGGAGTCCTCCAACCATATATAACACAAGGTGAGCTACTCCTCTCATATTGCCAATTGGTTTAATTTTGAGATGGATGTTCACACTTTTTAAGTTGGTATCAGAGTCCATTAAGCTCGAAAGAGTATTCGATCCAATAAAATAAAATAGAGATGCGATTCAAAATTGGTGAGCCTCAAAAGAAGCACCATCTTGATGGAACGTTTAAGGATGATATTTTTCTCATAAAGTCTCAGCAGAAATTGAATAATATTAGCATTTGTCATTATTATTATGTTGATATCTGATTAGTAATATTGTTCTAATTTCCTCCACATCATCTCTAATAAAATTGATCTTTTATCTAAAAATGCTAATTATGAAGGTTGAGAATTAGTATACAATAGGTTTTGTATAATAATAGAAATTAAATCGTCTACTTACATATAGATAATCTTTTAGCTTAACCGTTCATTTGATTACATATTTGAAAGTATGTGCATTAGTCTCAAAATTTAATAGAGATAAAAAATAAAAAACAAATAATCTTATAATTAAGCTCGGGTGCTTATCGCAAACTTGAGACATTCAAAAAATATATATCTTGTGAAGACCTTAAAAATCTACACAGCGAAAAATGTTCATGACAAAAATAACTTTATTTTGAATAATTATTCTTAGATTAATTGCTTATACCCACCTTTACCTAAATTATAGAAGGTTTTTCTCATGTATTAAATCACCTTTGGATTATAATAATAGAATTATTAATATATATATATATATATATATGAAAGAAAGTGTCGAGTATAGAAATAAAATAAAATATGAGGACAAACAAGTAGAAACATGGCTTTGATGGCAATTTTATGTCCTTGTATTAATATTATAATATTAGTAAACTTTATCTTTATATAGATTTCATTAAGCTACTTTAATTTTCTTTTTCTAACTTTCTTTCTTTCAAATTATATATCCTATTAGAGATTAAAAAATATTATACAAAAAAAATTATTATGTGATTAGTAGATTTATTAGAATTGGACAATTTTCACTATTTTGAAACCAAATTTATTATTTATTTAATTTGTAATCCTATATGTTATAATTGATGGAGACAATTTTTTTATACATAATAATTATTTTATGTAAATGGAGGATCATAATTTGTTATTCCTTACTCTTTTTTTTTTCTTTTTTTTTATGCAAAAGTTTTATCTAATCAATATTAACTTTTAAAAAATAATTATATGAGAGACAGACAGACACCTGACAGTCTGTACTATTTTAAAATTAAATATTTAATTATTTAATTATTAATTTTAATAACTATATTGACAGTAACTCATAAAATACTGAAAGGGCAACTCTCTTTTAAATAAAATAGATTTATTAATGTATATCACAAAGAACAAGTTTTTTTTTTAAATTGCCGACATTGAAAATAAAAAAAATAGAAGAAATAGTCAAAAATAATAGATGTTTATATTTGTTTGAGAAATAATAGATGTTAATCTATAAGGTATGATCAATAAAATTACTGAAAGTTATTAATTTAATGTGTTTGGTTTTATACCTACAAAATACGGAAGATCGCATGCTTCATCATTGTAAGTTAAAGTAATAATATTCGATTAATTTTTGTGGATATTGAAAAGGTAATCTTTTAACTATATATATATATAATAATAATAATAATAATAATAATAATAATAATTCATGTGATAATGAAAGTTTTTTTTTTTTTTTTATCATATTAAAGATAATTATCAGTAGAAAGCAGATCATCATCTGACAATGTGTACTATTTTAAAATTAAGTATTTGTTTTATTTTATTTTATCAAATTTTAATTTAAAATAGGAAAAGGAAAATCTCACCTAACCTCTAAATATTTGTGGGTGAAAGTTGATTTACTAATGTATAATTATTAAAAAAAATGTATGCTTTTTTTTTTTCTTGTTTTTTTTTTGCATGGGTATATTTTCTCCCTTTATTAGTCATTTGGTTCGATGTTTATATATGTTTGAAAATGATAATTAAAAGTCCATGAATAAAATAGATAAGATCAATAAAATTATTGGAAAATATTAAAATATTAATACATGTATTTGTTTGTATATACCTGAAAAATATTGAAAATCATATGCTCATCTAATCTCTTTATATTATAGTATTGATCTAGTACTAATATATATATATATATATATATTTTAGGTTATTCTAGTACTAATATTAATTAATTATATGATATTGTAAGCGCAGTTTTGGGTTATTACATGTGTTATAATTCATGCAATAGGTGAAAGGGTAAATCTTTTTACATAAACGATAATTATCATGAAGTGAGAGTCGGCCCATATCTAACACCAAGCACCGTTTTGAAATCAAGCATTATATTTATTTAATTATTAATTTAGATAACTATATAGGTTTTATTTCATCAAATATTAAAAAGGAAAATCTCCATATAGCTTCTTGTTAGTCCATGATTTACTAATATATAATAATAATAATAATAATAATAATAATAATAATAATAAATGTGTTTTTTTTTTATCTTTTAGTGAAAAATTAAAAAACAGAAGAAATGATCCTTTTTACTTTTCTTTAGGATAGATTATTTTTGAAGATTTCTTTTATTTTATTATTATTTTTTGAGATAGATATTATAGGTTTCGAACTTAGAATTTACAAATCAACTGCACCACTCCCTTGGGTACATATTTATGTGTTTGGTTGTATAACTGATCATCCATCGATCTATTTATGTTAAAGTATTAACTAATCTTGTATATATGAATATTAAATTAATTAATGTGATACTTAACTTTTATGTGTACCTTTTTTTTTCAATTATAAAAGATAACTATAACATGAGAGACAAATACAATCTATACTATTTTAAAATTAAACCTTTTATTTATATAAATATTAATTTTAATATTCCGAATTCACGAAATAATAAAAGGGAAAATCTCAAATATCTATTTAGATTTGGGGTGTGTTGTCTACTTTAAATTATAAAAAACAAGAAAAATAATATTCCTATTTTTGCTTTTCTCTAAGATAGATTCTATACATTCATGATAGTCATTTGGTTTGATGTGTGTATATATATGTTTGAAAATGTTATTATTTGTTTATGTGTTAAGATTACATGCTTCCTCATCCATCTCTTTGTGTTAGTTTATTATTATAAATATGAACTTTAAAGTTTAAATCATGGTTTAATATCTTCCTTAATTAATTAATTAATGGTTGACATTCATTAATACAATCGTCAACTTCTCAATACTACACTTTTTTTTTTTTTTTTTTGTAATCTTGAATGTATGTTTGTGGTATAGTTTTTGAAATGTTGGAGTCTGATTTATTTTGAAGTCAGAAAAGTGATAAAGATAGGGTTTAATTATTAATATATTTGATTTTCATTCATTGAATTTAGCCGTTACATATTAAATCATACGTTGTCATAAAAGAATCTACTGGGCTTGATTATATTCATTTTATCCTGGCATTATGGAAGAGAGAGAATGTGAAAAGGATATAAAGAAAATGTGATTTTATTTTGGGGTCCCTAAATTAGGTGAAGAGGCAAGCTATATATAGATATATATATATATATATATATATATATATATATAATATTTTACATAAAAATGTCATATATAGATAGACGGGGATTTCGAGAAAGACCTTAAAATGGGTATATATTGAAATCAATGTTCAATTATATGTAATCATTTATGTCCTTTTCTCTTTTCTTATGAAACAGCATACATCGAATTTAATTATTATACTCGCATCAACAATCATCAAATTTTCCTTGGGAGAATGTATATATTGATCAATTCCATATATATTTATTTATTTATTTATTATGTAAGATATGCATCTAGTTCTAATATAATATCAACACCTCTAATTAGTCTTTGTTTCAATAGTCTGTGACATATTATTGATTTCATTGTTTGATGATAATCTAATTTAATCGTATGTTACGATTTCGATTTTAACCATTGGTATTTAACTGTCATTTATTTAGGATTTGTGATCCCAATTTATACTCAAAATATATATATTATTATTATTCCAAATTTCTTATTCTTAATTATATTACTCCTAAACTATCCATGCTTTTATTGATTCTACCCTAAACTTTTGTTTTAGTTATTTGGAATGATTGATGATTCTAATTTATAACATTAATCAAATAAAATGTGCGATATAAATTTTGATTTAGATGATCAAAAAGTCATAGTTTGAATCCCATTTGATTATTATCATTATTATTATTATTATATATTTTTATATATATATTCTTATTAGAACTAAGAAAAAATTGTTGTCGTTTTGATGAGCAAGTTGATTATCTAGGTGGCTCATTCATATTTGGCTCTTTGTTTGAGGATAATGGAATCTCAAGAAAGGGCCACACCAGAGACCAACACATTTATCTTTAGCTTCATATTGAAGGGTACTTTAATTGAGTTCCTCTCTCTCTCTCTCTCTCTCTCTCTCTCTCTCTCTCTCTCTCTCTCTCTC
>JBBMEG010080990.1:0-10496 GCA_037832605.1 Cyclanthera cordifolia
CGACACTGAAAGCCTTTAGGGTTTGTCATGACCAACACCAATGAGTGACACCAGAGATTTTTGGTGTCGGTCCTGACCGACACAAAAAGCTTTTGGTGTCCATCATCTTGCGTGACACCAAAGACTTTTGGTGTCAGTTTTTGTCCGTCGCTAAATGTGCACGTCACTAAATATCTTTATTGACACCAGTATTGATGAGGGTCCTTTGACTGACACTAAATATGAAAGATGTCGGCATATGACCGACACTAAAACTCTGGTTTCTACTAGTGTCAATTAGATCACCGTTCAAAAAGGCGTTATTAACGTCTAGCTGAGTGAGTGACCAATTATATGAGACTGCCATGGTGAGTAACATACAAACCATCACCATCCTTGCAAGTGGTGAGTAAGTCTCAAGATAGTCAAGCCCTTCCTGTTAAGTGAATCCCCCGACAACCAATCGTGCTTTATAACACTCAACTGAACCATTTGTATTCAATGATGTGTTTTCCCATTGGTAGAGGAACTATGCTCCAAGTGTTGTTAAGTTTCAATGCTTATAACTCTTTAGTCATGGCTTCACGCTACTTTAGATAAGCAACCGCTTGATGATAAAACTGAGGTTCATTCTGAATAGACATACTGAGAGTAAAGTGACGATATGAAGGTGAAAGTTTAGAGTAAGAAATATAGTTTGACAAGGGATAGTGGGTTGAACTAGTAGGTAGAGGAGTATTGATGAAGAAAACTGGGAGGTTTAGTCGGGCGTGATGAACGTCTTGGATGAGCAATTGGTATAGAATCTATTGATAAGGTAGTGATGGTGGGAATGTCCTAGGAAATTTGATCAGGAGAAAGAGAAGTTGTGGGTAGGTCAGTATTAGATTCGGAAGTATTTGGTGAAGGATGGGAAGCTGGTTGTAAGGGTAAGAAGTCAGAAGTTTCAACTGGCTTAGGTAGTACTAAATCAGTAAATGGATCTAGTTGCACCTTGTCTACATCAATGGTATGAAACAGAAAAGTCTCCTCGTGAAAAATAACATTCATTGAGATAAAGATCTGATTTTGTCAAGATCAAAAAGTTTGAAAGCTTTTATTCAGCAGGATAACCTATGAACACTGATGAGGTGGTACGCGAAGCAAATTTGGATCTGCCCTCTATTAAAGTTGAGGCAAATTATTTGTAGCAAAAAGCTCAAAGCATGGAGTAATTCGGATCTGAGCCATTGAGAAGAAAATAAGGCGTTTTCCATTTAAGGATTTTGGATGGAATCTGGTTTATATGAAAAGTTATTGTGAGTATGCATTCATTCCAAAATTTAACTGGAATTCTTGTCTAAAAATAAAGAGAGCGAGCAATGTTGAGCAGATGCTGATGTTTCCGTTCAACCACTGAATTTTGTGGTGGATGAGCAACACAGTAGAACTGGTGAATCACCTTTTTGTCTTTGAAAAAATCAGTAAATGATAGTTCAGGGGCATTATCGGATCTAAATGCTTTGATATTCCAGTGTTATTGAGTCTAAACAAGCTGAAAAAACTCTGGAATAGTAGAGGCAACATCTGACTTTTGATGCATCAAATAAACTCAAGTATATCGTGTATGATCATCACAATTGTTAAAAAAATACTTGTGGCCATTAATTAAAGAGGTAGAAAAGGGACCCCATGTATCTATATGTATCAATTCAAAGACTTGAAAAGCAAAATTGTTATTAGATTCAAAGGGTTTTTTTTTTTTTTTGAGATAGAGGACATAGATCAAAGGGGTTTACATTGTTTCTATTTTCAAAATTCAAACAGTTGCGTAAGATGTTTAAATATGAATCAGAAGGGTGTACGAGACGGTTATGCCAAAGGTCTGCTAATGTCTTTATAATAGCAGCACCTACCTGTACTGATAAAGAGTCAAGAACATAAAGCCCACCTTGTAATCTACCCTTGCCAATCATCTTCATAGTGCACTTGTCCTGGATTTCGCATAAAGCATTAGAGAAATGCACGACTAAAGACTCATATGATGTTAAAGAACTAATGGATACCAGATTAAGCTAAAATTCTGGAATATAAAAGACAAAGTCACTGTGTCGGCTTGTTTTCCTGAAATTCAGGCATTGTTTGGTAACACAATAACAGTAGAAATAGGATGAAGAGAAACAAATGCATCCTTATTGAAACATATATGTGCAGAAGCTCCAGAATAAAAAATCCATGAATCGGGAGTCAATTTATTTACTGCAGAAATAAGAATATGTTAAGTGTTACCCGCTACATGAAGTGATGAATTCTCATTATTAGTTTTTGATGAAGCCAGAGTGGATTGAAGTAAATCAAGTATGTTGTGGCATTATGCAATAGTATCAGTAGTCAAATTTGAAGCAGGGACAGTTGCAGATGAGTTAGAAACTGCACTATTGGGTTGAGAAATAGGCCAAGTCACAGAAGAACGTGGATTCTTGGGCTTGTAACCAATAGGATAGCCGTGGATTTTGTAGCAATGATCAATACTATGTCCGATCACGTTGCAATGGGTATAGAACAGTCGATCTCGTCGCGAATGAGCGTTCTGATTCCGAGAATTTGAGGTAGAGGATGGTTTAACAGGTTGATTTGCTGCTAAAACCAGAGCATGAGGACTGGGAAGTATAGGTAAAGATCTTCGTTGTTCTTCTTGATTGATGAGGGAGAAAGCTCGACTTATTGGGGGTAAAGCATTAAGAAGCAAGATCTGAGATCGAGCGGGACCAAAGGAATCATTCAACCTCATTAGAAAACTCACCAAGAATTCATTATTGAAGAATTGCTCTATTTTCTTGTTTCCACAACAGATACACAGAGCACATGTACAATTTGGACGATATGAGTCCAATTTATCCCAAATACTCTTTAGTTTTGAGAAATAGGTTGAAACAGATAGTCTACCTTAAGTAGTAGTTACAAGATCGCGTTTAAGCTGAAAGATTGGAGGGCCATTTTTTTTCTTGAAATCATTCCTGCAAATCAAGCCAGATTTCCTGAGCACTGTCTGAGAAGATGATACTTGAGGAAATCCTTTTAGAGACCGAATTGGGAATCCAAGCAAAAATAATTTTGTTGCCGCGCATCCAGGAAGGAAGTAACACACATGTGGGTTTCGGAATGGTGCCATCAAGGAACCCAAGTTTCTTTCGAATTGAAAGTCTAAGAGCCATGGATCGATGCCAAGTAACGTAGTTATCTTCTGTGAGCAATTCAGAAACAACAACAAGAATTGATAACATACGGATTTTGAAATGTTTCAAAAGATTGTTATTCTAAGGATGTTGATGGCGGAGTAGGATTTGGAATGGAGGTACTGGCAGGTTGCAGGGAAGAATATCTTCAACTTTTCAGCCATTTAAAAAAATATATAAAAAATTCATTCTAAAAAGTTGATCATAACTCTATGTGTATTCTAAATTTCAAAAACTTTTGATTTTTATCTTATAGATTGATGATGTCATTAACTGACATACGTCACGCATTGGTATTGATAACCAAAATAATCGAAAAAAATTAACACCGACTTTAAAGCGTATTTGTGTTTGGATAGCTCGTTTAATCCTGGTTTAGAGGATTTGGTTAAAGTGATTAGATAAAACGATTATTATTATTTTGTTTAGATGAGTGTTTGTTAATTTTTTTATAATGCGACATTTTTAAATATGTTTAAATAAAAAAATTATAAATATTTATTATTTCAAATTTCAAATTATTATTAATATTGAAGATTTTTTTTATAATGTTTTCTTTCTATTTGTTTATTCATGATTTTTATTAAAATATAAAATAAATATTGACAATAAAAAAAAAAAAAAAGCAAAAAATGAGTAATTAAGTGGTTGAACTTAAACCCTCCTTAAAACAGGAAACAAATGACCCAATAGAATTAATTTTGAAACTACTATTAATATTAAATTAGCAAATATTTTTAAAATTACAAAATATCTTTTCTAAAATATGATATTAGAAAAACAAGACTAGACATATATATATCTTTAATTATATGAATGAGAACAACTCTCATAAATTAGTTTGAAATACAAAATATTTAACAAAAATGAAATAATTCACCATATAAATGATTAATTAAAAAACTGATTATGAAACTATCATTAAATTTAAATTATAACACAAGTTTTAAAACTAACATGTTAATTACGAAATTACCTTTAAGTCGAGATTCTAAATTGTATTTTCAAAATGTGAAATATATTATTAATTAAAAGTTATGTGACATGTTTTAAAACAAGAAATGTATTTTATAAAAAATGATATTAATATTCATGATAAAATTATCAACAAAAAAAAAAGTTTGAAAAAGTTACCAAGAAAAAAAAAAAAAAATTAAGATACTATTTTGATCCCTCACTATCACCTTGGTTCATTTTAGTCCCTAGACTTTCAAAAGTTTAATTTTGGCCTTCAACTTTGCAAAAAACTTTAAAATAGTTCTTGAGGTAAAAAAAAAAGTAACCATGGTTAAAAATTTGATGAGTTGACAAAAATAATAATAATAAACCAAAATGAATTGTGTAGGGTTTCTTCTCTTCTTTTGTCATTTTCTTCTTCATCTTCCCTCTCTCACCCATTTTTCCTTCCCTTTCAAAATAAACCGAACAATTGTTTGGCCACTCCTTCTGCAACAGGACTCGAAAGCAATTTCACAAACACCTTACCTACACTAAACATCTTCAACATTCCAACTTTCCTAAAACCCCTCGAGCCCACCATTCAAGTACTGAAAGTTCAAATTATCCCCAAAGACTTGAACCGAATGGTAATCGAAAAGCGCAGGTTGTGGAGTTGTCTATATACTCAACCTCATAGCCAAACATTGGAAAGCGACACATAAGTAAAATTTGTGCCTTGTTTTTCCCTTCCGTATAATTGTTTCAACTCTGGCACTAATATGTTCCAATTGTCCCACAAGCCTCTCTCGTTTGTGATGTCCACGCCATCTAATACGATGTCATTTAGCGTACAAAAACTTAAGGGCTCGTTTGCTGACGTTCTCGTTTTCTGTTTCTCATTTTTGTTTCATATTTTTTAGAAACAGACTTGTTTGGTAACTATTCCAATTTTTGTTCCAAAAATAAAAAGAATGTTTCTAAAAATTGTGTAGAAAAATGAGTGCTCGTTAGGTAAGGTTTCCCTCTTTTTGTTACTCTTTTGGAATATATTTTTTAATTATTTTAATTTGTATTTTTATATGCTATTTAAATTTATAATTTTTTAATTTTTATGTATGGTATGCAATTTAAAATTTAGAGTATACAATATATGCTGATGAATAAGATTTTGCAATACTTTAAAGTTCACTAAAATTTATTTTTTTCTGAAAATTTTCCAAAAATTCACCAAACCAAGGACTACTCCAAGTTAAGCATGCTTAACTATGAAATTCCTTTGATTGAGGCATCGAAAAGAGATGTCCATCTTGTTGGTATTAGTAGTACAATTCAATTCTTTTAAGCCTTCTTAACCATGAGTTTATATTCTCAAGATCCCTCCCATTCGGATGTGGACTCAATTCATTCATGCATCCTTCATAACCGCGAGCTATACATGAGAAAATCATAATAAGGGAGAGTACAAACATACTTCGTAAGAACCCTCGATCAGAGTATAATATACACAGTCCAGCTACACTAACAAGTAAATACATGTTCAACTAATCCCGAACATAACGCAACAATAGCTGGGTCATGAGACATGTTACACGACCTAGAGACACAAACATGTCTCCCTTGTGAGGCCCCTAGTGCACTCACCTAAATATAACTGGCACATGAAACACGTTTATGGCTCAAAAAGCATATATATGCTTCCTTTATGAGGCATCTAGTGTGCTTATCCAACTAATGGCTTTAGACAACAACAACAAATTGGTGTACTGACGTTCCTATCTCAGGGCAGCTTTCCTTCCAGTGCCCAGAGCGTGTACGCATACACCGCATGCTACTATAACCTCGAAAGTGTGTAGGCTAACACAAACTGCCCCGGTCTATGTCCACACATGCCTAACACATAGACTCAAGAAACGTGTATACTGAACACAGCTGGTGTCGACCCTGGGCAACAGTTATGACAATTCGTCCCCACTCATCACCTAAAGCTAAAAACCCTCTCATAACATGCAAGCACTATGATTAGAGCCCCGCTCTAATAGGCTTGAAATTACACTATGCTAGAGGCGACATGTGGCATCACATCCCTAGCTATTGGAGGGAGCAAATACATTTCATCTCCAAATATGAGGGGGTATGGTTCATCACATCCTCTACTGCCTCTAGGTGATGACAACCTACAGACCTATCTATAAATAACACAAAGACTAAACAACTATCAAGGAAAAACTCAGTTAGTGTCCCATACCACTAAGCGAAGAACCAAGATAGGAAAGAAAATATATAATATCCTATTACGTGTTTGACATTCAACAATTTTATGAGTCTTATAACAATACAACATGTAATAAATAAGGGGTGGTGGTGCAGTTGGCTAGCGTGTAAGTCTCATAGCTATAAGAGGCATCTTAAGGTCAAGAGTTCCAAACTTTCTCACCTTAAATTTATTTTATTTAGGAAAATGAAATCTTCCATTGCTTTCCATTGAAAAAAAAACAAGGAAAATGGCACAACAATTTTTTAAATATTGAAATATAAAGCATTAAAAAGAAATTAAAAGCCCAACCAGGTTTAAACTAACAATTTTTTAAATATTGAAATATAAAGCATTAAAAAGAAATTAAAAGCCCAACCAGGTTTAAACTAACGACCTTTTGACCTATAGTCAAATTCTTTACCACTGAGCTATAGACTCATTTACAAATTTTAATTCTTTCTTTGTTTACATGTCCTTTCTTTATTCACCACAACAATGAATAGAAATGAAAATCATTAAAGATAGTTTGTTGTATGTGTTTTATAATTGCCTATAACATGATTTTTGGTGTGAAATTATTTTGTTGATATTGATCATTCAAGCGGTGAACTAAGCAAACCTATTCACATCCTAATTATCGTTGATGTTCAACTAATATGAGATGTCTCATTCCCTTTTATGTATTTTATGAGTTTTTAATACTTGCTCTATTGTTAATTGATTTATTGACCATTGACCAAGTATAAAGAACCTCTTGTGTTTAGTTGGTTTTGTGAATAGGTTGTTCAATCCTTGGTGTTGTAGCACCATTATTGAACATTCACTTGATTCAAACTCTAGGCAGTGGTTACTTTGTTGAACCTAGAAATGGTTGACCCTTAGTGTATAGAAATCCCATGAGTTTACCTTTGACCAACCATGCCTGGTTGGCAAATTAACTTTCCATGTGGCATTGTTGACCAAACAATGTATAAAGTGTAACCTTTCAAGTGAGTTGTCTTTCTAACCCTTGTTGGCCTTGTATAATTGCTTTTAGGTCATGCAGTATGGAAAGGTAAGTCCATTTGTTTGAATTGACTAGATTTGACCATTTTGACCAAGTCAATCAAGTTGACCGAACTCGAGACCCAAAAACCAGATTTTCAAAGTTCTGTCCTTTTTTCTAATTTCGAAATACAAAGTCCATTTTTAATGGTATTAGGTGCTAGTTCTAACCCGTTTACTCGTTAGAGTCATTTCAAGTACCAATTTTTACCGTTTGTTAGACTTGGAGCTCAGAAGTTCAATGGAGGATTCAACCAAGTAAGGAAACGTTACTTCTACTCGTGGTCTGTGGTTAATAATAGGGGTGTTCAAACAACCTGAATATCCCGAACGAGCCAAACCCAATTTGACGGTTTGGTTTGGTTCAAATAAATGAAAAATAGGTTGGTTCTTGGGTTGACCTAAAATTAATTTGGGTTAACTCGAGCTAATCCAAATTTATTATTAATTTTAAAAAAATTTATTTACATATAAAATAATTATAATGCATATATTTATTTCATTTTATTATTATCTTTGAAATTTTTATTTTCTAAAAATCTTTTGCATAATCTTTATATTATATATTGGTATTAATTGAAGTTCAATCATTAACAAATGTTATTATGTAGATTTTTTGTTTGAATTTAAAACATAAAAAACTCATTGACTCAATCAATCCAATTCGAAAATATATATGTTTGTTGCTTAAACATATATGATGGTATATGTTAGTGAATTAGGTTGGAATGACTTAGGTTATGTCAATAAATGAGTTGGGTTGGGTTGGGTCATGTCCATAAATGAGTTGGGTTGGGTTGAAAAATTGATCAACCCAAAATTTTGCGTTGGTCCAAAAATTTCGCTCAACTTGAACCAACCGAACCCATGTCACCCCTAGTTAATTACATTTATGATTGTTAAATGAACATGATTAATATATGTGTTGACAGTTGTGTTTCTATGACATTTGATATGTGATTATGGTATAAGTATACTATTATGTACCATTAATGTTATGAAATATTATTAATGTTGTTTGGTCGAGATGTTCTTCAGTGAACTAGCCTAACGTTGCTTTATGTGATGTGATACATTCTAGGCCGAGATGTTCCAAAAGGAACTAGCCCATTTATGGTTGTCCCATTGAGAACCAGTTGTTTGGTTTTTCCAAAGGGAATCTAAGATTTTTACAGATATCCTCAAAGGAACTATATGATTGAGTAAACGTGCCGTTGTCAGGGTAGACGTGCCTTGGACATAGGTAGCGGATAGGGGGTCTGATCAGGTGTGAGACGAGAGGACGATATTCTCACTCGTAGTAGTGTTATGGATCGAGAGACCACTTGGTTGGCTATACCTACCAAGGTTCGCCTCACTTTTCCTTGGTGTCGTTGTTTAGGAGTGAGGGTGTGGGAAATATCCCACCACGTGAGATATTTTTACTACCACCACGTAGCTAGTGTCTGAGGCCTAAGGGCCACCAGGTTAGCTCGGCTCGCTGAGGCTCTCACACTAGCATTGGTCATCTAGATTGCCTAAGCGAGTCAATAGACTACACATGATACTTTTGATCTAAAACTTTTAGCTAATAGACTTCTCTAGTCTTTGACTTAGGTCATTAATCTCTCTAAGAGGTGCCAATATTTCATGATTTGACACCTAGGAGATTTGGGTCAATGTACCCCTAAATGATAGTGTTTATTGTTTTGGCTTGTATTGTATTATGTGATATGCTTCTTTGATTGCATACTTGTACCTCGAGCGGAGAATCTTACTAATTTTTCAACTCATCATTTCCATGTGGATTTCCCCTACATGTTCTTGGACCATAATACTAACCAGGCTACTGCGTTGACTATGGGGATAGTTGCACTATATTCTAGAAATTGTCCTAACATGTTTTAAATTTCACACCTTTATTTTAAGGAAAATTGTGGTGGATGTGCTATTCTCACAAAATAATTACAAATGTAGTCAAATTTTAAAATATTTGCATATATAGTCATTAATATTATACTATAAGAAAATACATGATAATATTCATTAATACAGTGACTACATTTGCTAATTTTTTTGAAAGTGACTATATTTATAATTATTTTCTAGATTTGACTAGTTTTATAAGTTTCCTTTATTTTAATTATGATTTTCTGATTATTTAAATGCTTTTGATATCTCATTGAATATTTGTTTTAGTAAATGTGCATTGTTTTGTTCAATGAAGCTCATTTATAGCTGATTTTCATGCATGAGGTTTTAGTAAGGTCTCTAGTTTTATCCTTGAAAAAACATTGGTCTTTACATGAAGGAAGGGAAAGGTCATGTCACGTGAAAAGTTTGACAGATGTGTACTGGGTGTGGCAGAGGATGTTGTTGTTGGATGGGAATGGGGCACTTACAATGTGTTGTCATAAGGAGCTTTGATTGAATTGAGTCAATGGTTTTAGGGAACCTTGTGGACTGTTGGTATAAATGGAGTATTCTATTCTACAGGATTGAAGTTTTGGGTCGTGGATTGGTTCGACTCACTAGTCACACTGGATTAGGTCAATTGTTAGTCTAGTTTCTCTTTTTATCTTTTCTTAAGCAATTTTTTTTCTTTCGGTCCTTTGGTTTTTAGTATTCTTGTATTGCTTGGCTTATTTTCTCAATTGGTTGGTTTTTCTTTTAGATATATGTATGTGGTGTGTCGAGTTAATATGATTTTGTTAGGGGTTATGCCCTAAAGGTGTAGTAGTTTGTATTTAAAGAACAAGAAATTTAATGTTAGATATTTATTGTTATTTTCAATTATTAATAAGAGTTATTATTTTCCATAAATTGCGCGTTCAATATTCAAACGTCATCCAGCCTTATCACAATAATTAGATTAGTGGTGATATGCCCTTGGTTATTCAGATGAACACTTAGACAAGTATGTGAGATATACAAGTGGATATAAGTCCAAGTTTATGACCTAAATCATCTACAATATATGAACTAAGGCTATGTGATACGAATCCAAACACCACCTTATAGTATTCTAATGAAGGAGCAAATACAAGAAGTAAGGAAAATAAACATGCAGAATTTTAAGCCAAAAA
>JBBMEG010080991.1:0-10495 GCA_037832605.1 Cyclanthera cordifolia
ATCATCTCAATTTTCCTAAAATAAATCTCACCCCAATGTGTAACAAAGAAAACCTCAGCCCAATTCTAGCAGCCCAACCCAAATAAAATATATTGAACAAAAACCCTAGTTATGCTCTTCACTTCTCTTCTCCTCTTCTGTACTCGCATCATACAGTAAGTGAAGCTTGGAGACGAGATCATGGTGAATTTTTCGTACTATAGGAACTGTAAGTTAAAATCCTATACCAGAAAACTTTCTGTTTTTTTCATATTCTTAGCCTCATAGATCTGCCATGTTCGTTTGTTTTTGTTTTTTTATAACCATTTCCAAGTTTTTCGAACTTTCTGTTTTTGTTTGTTGTTTCTTTTTTTAGGGTCCTCCGATTGTGTTTATACTACTTTGTTGTTCTGCATAGCTTGAACATTTCAAAGGATTCAATTCGTTTTTACTTAAATTTTACAATTCCTTTTGAGAGTTCCAGATATAAGTTTAACTTGTTGGATCGTTCAGCATGTTGTAGAATCTTTTACATTGATTTAAAGGAATCATGGTGCTTGTCTATCTTCTATTATCCTTTTATTATTATTTATTTTTGGTTTTCAAAATGTTTGTTTACTGCATTTTGGATCTTAGGATATGGAAATATTTCCTCTTTTTAAAAAAATGAATGCTTCTTCTGGAGATTTTTCTGAGAGTTGTGATTGTATTTATGGGTTTATCATTACGTAGATGGGAAGACATTCAAGAAACCCCGTCGTCCTTATGAGAAGGAGCGATTGGATGCTGAGTTGAAATTGGTGGGAGAGTATGGGCTTCGTTGTAAGAGGGAGTTGTGGAGGGTTCAATATGCATTGAGCCGAATCCGAAACAATGCTCGAATGCTCTTAACACTTGATGAAAAGAACCCGCGAAGGATTTTTGAGGGTGAGGCTCTTCTTAGAAGGATGAATAAATATGGTCTCTTGGATGAGAGTCAGAACAAGCTTGATTATGTCTTGGCTCTTACGGTTGAGAATTTCCTTGAGCGCCGTCTCCAAACTCTTGTGTTCAAGTCTGGCATGGCTAAGTCTATTCACCATGCTAGAGTGCTCATCAGGCAGAGGCATATAAGGTAGAAACTTCGCGTTCTTTTTCCTTTGAAGAGTTATTCATAGTTCATTTACTCATAAGCTCTAATATCTTTCCTGGATTTGCATGCCGATAACATTTATTTTCTTCCATTGGCAATTTTCATTTGTTTTTGTATTGTTTTTTGAAAATCTTAGTGCTTGATGGTCATCTATTTTAAAGATTGATAATTTTGTTTCTGAGGATTGTATTAGATAACATGAGACCCATCTTATAATCAACTGTCTCATCATCTTTTCAATGCATGATCCTTGGTCCCAGCTCAGAGTGTGTATGTTTAGGGAGGCCTCCTCACCTTTCCAAGATGTGATCCTTAAATTTTCGAAGGTTTTCGTTCTACTTGCAAAATAATAAGATATTCGATTATTTCTATTGTTTCTGAAATTTTCATAGCCAAAAGGTCCACTATTTTTCTTTAGAAAAAAAGTATCCCTAGCTCAAAGTTTTTATTGGAATAACAGTAAAAAATTTCGTTTCAATGGAGAAATCTGTTTCGCTTCCTATATAAAAACCACAATATTGCCTTCGGATTTTTTTTTCATGACCACTTTTAGTGCTTTGCGATTCTGCGAGTAAATATTTGTAAGTTGCCTTTTGTCTTGGCAAGTAGAGAACTGTCAAAATATCAATGTAATTTGTGATTGAACACTTTTTATTCAAGTGCTTATATTTCAAAAGTGCTTTCGATAATTAGACTCTTAATACATACAAATGATTTTTGAGGATTAGTGATTATCCTCAAAAATCATTCGTTAATCACTAATCCTCAAAAATCATTCGTATGTATTAAGTAGTCAACAACCACTCATCAAACCCTCATCAAAAACACCATCAAATTTCTCATCGAATATATCACTCAACCACTACTAATGCCTTACATCAATTCCCAAACAAATAATTAATTATCCAACTACTATTAATATCAATATCTCAACAAATATTCAACCACTATTAATCCCTCAATTCCTCCCCTCACCTCTCCACTCTTTTGTACAATAAAAACACACACGCCCTTAAGTTCACACTAACTCTATTGTTATATATGTTTGATGTGAAGAGTTCGTCATTGATAGTTTCATCGGTCACATTTCCTACTTTTTGTTCTCTAGGGTTGGAAGGCAGGTTGTCAACATTCCGTCTTTCATGGTGAGGGTCGATTCCCAGAAGCACATAGACTTCTCTCTCACGAGTCCATTCGGAGGTGGACGACCCGGGAGGGTGAAGAGAAGGAACCAGAAGGCGGCTGCGAAGAAGGCAGCTGGAGGAGATGGAGATGAAGAAGACGAGGATTGAGTTAATCTACTGTAATATTATGATCTGTGATGAAAAAGATTAGCCTATTTGGTATTCGTTTTTATGCATCGATATCGCTTCATTTGTAAGGACTTTGTCTTCCTCAACATTCTTATGCATTATGAATATTTTGAGTTGATTTGATCTTATTATCTTGGACGCTACAACTTATTATTTTCAGGAATTTTATTCATTGAAAGGCTTTGAGTTCTTGAAATCTAATTTAAGATTTTAATTTCTAACATATAAAGCAATGTACTTAAACTATAAGGCAAAGACCATCGACTAGCAAGTTTTGGATTCAGTGATGAAATGAAGCTACATGAATTTTGTTTTGTATTTTTGTATTTTCACGAATATGAGTTTGATATATTTATTTTCAGGTACTCTTCTGTCGTGAAATTAATGAGTTTTACAAATGTGTTACGGTAATCATTCTAATTAATTACTTATTTTAAATCACTAATATTTATATTTATTAACTCCAAATAAGCATTTATTTTTATAGATAGGAGAAAGTATCGAGAATGTCTTGAGTAATTCCTATTTCATTCAAATTGATAAAACTCGAATTAATTTTTATTCATTTTCTAATAATTGATTTAAAAATATTAATTTTTAATTCTCAAAATAATTATTTATTTAAACTATGTCAAAACGCTATTGCCGAAACCAGTTTACAAAATCATCATTCATACAAACTATAGCTACAATTCATCAACAAATAACCACATTACCAATTATTACTAAAATTCTAATGGTTAATCACTCAAAATAACAATGTTTGTGTATATATTTATTTGATATGAGATTATTTGAAATGGTCTTAAAATAGTCTAGATATTATATATATATATATATATATATATATAATAATCTACTTTTTTTTTTTGTACAAGTTAGAGATGCTAATACATCACAGTGCGAGCATAGCTATGCTCTCTATGTTCATAAATTGAACAATATTTACATGCTGCCAGGGCTGGAGGAAGCATACAAATAGCCCCAATTGAAAATGGTACAAAACCCTAGTTATTTATGTACATGGCTTCTCTTCACTTCTCCTCTTTTGCACTCAGCGATATTCAGTGCGTGAAGCAATAGTAGAGACGAGATCATGGTGCATTCTTCTTTTTACTGTAATGGTAAGTTTTAAATCTTAAATTATCAACTTTCTCTATCTACCTTCCATGTTTTTTTAACTCTGTCAAGTCTTTGGAGCTTTTATTTTTGTTTGTTGTTTCTTTTTATTGGATTCTTCGATCTGTATAGCTCAAAAATTTCACATGATTAAATTCGGCTTACTTCAATTCTTAACTCATTTTGTGAGCTTCTGATGTAAGTTTAATTGTAGAATTGGTGGCATTGGATTGGGGAATTATGATCTTTTAATTTTTATTTTTAAATATGGTGGTCGAAATTTTGTTTTTTAGGTACTAAACACTATTAGCTAATTATTAAACTGGAATAACACCAAACAATGAAACCACTGCGCCACTGATCCATTCATCATTCGGTAGTGGTTTGTTCTTGATTGAGAGGCTATGTTGTGTTATTTTCAAAAAAAGAAAAAGAAAAAAAAGAGAGGCTATGTTGCATTGTGGGTGGTGTTTAGTGATAGATATTTGTTTAAAAAAAATAAATAATTAGTTAATTAATTAAGGCTGTCTGTTCGGCCATGTAAAGGCCCAATCCAACGCAGCCCAGCCCAACTCATTCCTCTCCTTTGTTTGCTTGTTTCTGTTAACGCTGTTTCTTGCTTTCCGATTGCCACGGCCGTTGTCGCTTCCAGGCCATTCAATCTTCTTCCCCGTTCTCATTTTCCATCTTCAGGTACTCTCCTTATGTATTTGAAATCTCTAATCTCTGTGATTGTTGTAGTTGTAGCGTAGTTGCTAGAGTTATAACCCAAGTAACTGAAATTAAGAATGCCGAATCAACCGACTCGGTTGATATTCGATTATTACTATCGGGTTGTCGATTTCTTCAGTTTCTATTATTTGTAAAAACGTAGAAATATAATCGATGCAAAAATGAGGATGAGATGAGATACGATAATAACTTTAGAAGTGAAGTTGGCAGAAGCCAAGATCATGGCGCTTTAACTTTTGAAAGCTGCTGCAAGTTCTAATCCTCTGGTGCGTTTTGAGCTCTGGCTGGTGGGTTTATTGCTGAACTCAAATGATGGATTTGCTTGGCTTTCAATTTTGGGTTTGTTTGGAGATGAAAAAATTATGGGGAAAATTGGGGTTTATGATGTGTTTTGGAAGGTATATATCATAGAAGCTTGCTCTAGAATGTGCGGCTTCCATTGGTTTAAGCTTGCTCTAATTAGTTTAAGTGTCACTATATCAATAAAATACTAGACTAGCTAGAGTTAATAGGAATCTACTTCGAAAGAATAGTTAATGTGGATTTGATATTTGGCTTGGCTGTCTATTAGGATACAATAATTAAAATGATTAGTTCAATTGAATATTTATCCATTTCTTGTTGTTCTCTTGTAAATCTATATTCTTCTTGTATTTTGACATTTGTTCAGTTAATTTTTTGTGTTTGTAGGGAGTGACATTTTTTATGGTACATGGCTCTCGTTCGCAAGTCACTAATTGATCAAAGTTTTGTAGCCTTGTGCTGCAACTAAGAGATAAGCCATATTATTGGCTCTTGCTTACCATGACCTTGCAAATAAAGCACATTACTATCGTGTATGTCATCTTCCTCTTCTCAATACATCTCGAGGGGTATTTCTATGTATAAGCTTTAAACATCCATACCTAAACAATGGGATAATGCGCCGTGGCAATGGTAGTTAGTCAATTTATGGTTGATTCTATTTTTTCTTCCCTTAAAAACTTTGCCTGTCATGGTCAATTGTCTAAAGCATTTGAAGCCTTCTCCCTCATTCAATTGCGTACTTGTTATAACGATTCATTTGACCTCATCTTGCAATCCATTTCCATTCTTCTTGTATCGTGCACCAATTGTAGCTCACTCTCACCTGGTCAACAACTTCACGGTCGCATTATCTCATCGGGCCTTGAGAATGACTTCATTTTGGTCCCCAAGCTTGTCACATTCTACTCGAGCTTTAAACTTCTGGCCAATGCTCATTCCCTTGTTGAGAATTCTAATTTGTTTAACCCTTGTTCCTGGAATCTACTCATCACATCATATGTCAGAAACGAACTTCATGAGGCCGCGATTTTAGCCTATAAACAGATGTTGAGTAAAGGGGTGCTACCAGATAATTTCACATTCCCCTCCATTTTGAAGGCTTGTGGTGAAACACATAATTTGGGATTTGGTTTAGAGATTCACAAGTGCATTAATGCTTGGTCAAATAAATGGAGTTTGTTTGTTCAAAATGCTTTGATATCTATGTATGGAAGATGTGGAGAGGTGGACACTGCACGTAACTTGTTTGACAACATGCTTGACCGGGATGCAGTATCTTGGAACTCAATGATCTCTTGTTATGCCTCCAAGGGTATGTGGAAGGAAGCATTTGAACTATTTGACAGCATGAAGAGTCAGTGTGTTGAAATTAATATTGTAACATGGAATATTATAGCTGGAGGTTACTTGCGGGTTGGTAATTTTACTCGGACGCTTAAGATACTGTCTCAAATGAGACATTGTAGTGTCCATTTGGACAATGTAGCAATGATAATAGGTCTAGGTGCATGTTCCCATATTGGCGCCATTAGATTGGGAAAAGAAATTCATGGCTTTACTATCAGACATTGTTATCATATGTTATCAACTGTCCAAAATGCTTTAGTTACCATGTATGCTCGTTGTAAAGACATCACACATGCATATATTTTGTTCCGATTAAATGACGACAGAAGTATAATCACATGGAACTCCATGCTCTCCGGTCTCACACACTTGGATCGGGTTGAGGAGGCCTTGTTTCTTTTTAGAGAATTGTTACTATATGGAGTAGAACCCAATTATGTGACTTTTGCTAGCATTCTTCCTCTTTGTGCTCGAGTTGCAGATTTACATCACGGGAGGGAATTTCACTGCTATATTACTAAATGTGAAGATTTTAGGGATTATTTGTTATTGTGGAATGCTTTGGTGGACATGTATGCAAGGTCAGGCAAAGTTTTAGAAGCAAAAAGAGTGTTTGATTCGTTAAGCAAGAAGGACGAAGTTACATATACTTCCCTTATTGCAGGCTATGGTATGCAAGGAGAGGGAAGCAAAGCACTAGAACTATTTGAAGAGATGAAAAGGTTTCGGATCAAACCAGATCATATAACAATGGTTGCTGTTCTATCAGCTTGTAGTCATTCCGGTCTCGTGAAAGAAGGCGAACTTTTATTTACAGAGATGCAAAGTGTGTATGGTCTAAGCCCCCGGTTGGAACACTATGCTTGCATGGCAGACCTTTTTGGGAGGGTTGGTTTGCTGAACAAAGCAAAGGAGGTTATCACAAGAATGCCTTATAGACCGACGTCTGCTATGTGGGCCACTCTTATAGGAGCTTGTTGCATCCATGGAAACATAGATATTGGGAAATGGGCAGCAGAGGAACTTCTGGAAATGCGGCCTGAACATTCTGGTTACTATGTCTTGATTGCTAACATGTATGCTGCAGCAGGTTCTTGGAGTCAATTGGCGAAAATACGGACTATTATGAGGGATTCTGGTGTGGCAAAAGCACCTGGTTGTTCTTGGGTTGACGTTGGCTCAGGATTTGTCTCATTTTTGGTTGGGGACACATCTAATCCTCGAGCCCTTATATCTATGCACTTGTTGGACAGTTTAAATGATGTAATGAAACATGATAGTCTAGTGACGACAGACTATTGTGATATTAGCGATAGCATTTTCTAAGGAACATCAAATGGATACCTTAATTTGATAATTTATTGTTGTGTAGTATCTCTCTCCAAGAAAAATTGATTATTTATTGTTGTTACTCTCAGCACAGTGCTGGTTTTAACTGGTGATGTACATCATGTAACCTCCTCATATATCAAATGTTTCACAAACAAAGAGTCAGTTCACTTGCATTTGGATTTTTTTTCCTTTGCAATGGAGCATGATATTGATCCAAGCATAATGCTATGCCAACTGAACGGGTAAGATGTTTTTTGTCCTACAAGCTAAGGGTATTTTCCTTCTTTTGAATAAGACGTGAATTTCTGCCTATGGCTTTAATCGTAATGAGCATTGTGTAAGACCCCTAATTTTAATAAATATTCTAGAGTGGCAAGTTGGGTAGTTCCTTAACCGGGGATATAAATATTATAAGGAAGGGTTGAGAGGGGCCGGTCTTAGTTTGGAGGCAAAGTCACAGGACTTGAAGAGAGATTCCAGTGCTCTCGAATTCAACAGTAAGGTCATTCTTGTTCCGTTTATTCTATTGAATTGTAGTTTCTTTTATTTTCCGTTGCAATGAAGAACTCTATAGTTGATTTCTGCTGTTAAATGTCAATTGTAAGCTGTTTTGAGATCTGTTTTTGCATTATATGTCATATTTGAAATCTGTTTGTGAAATTTGTTAGAGAACTGATCGATACCCTTACACTTACTTTCCCAATCCCTTTTCAGGCTAGCAGCAAGTTGAGGTTTGACTTGCATCTGCAGAACAGGATAAAACTTCAATTCCTCCAATAGTAAGCATCTTTTGCAGGGTTTTTTAATTTTTTTTAATTTTTTAATTTTTATCTTTTGCTGGTATATTGAAGGGTTGTCTGAGTTTTTGAGAAAAGTCTATTTTCAGACAATACCTGTCTTGAGAGAGAATTTCTGATACTAGCGGTTGATATTGAAGAAACCGACCTTGGAGATCTAAGAAATCATTAGTTCAATCAATAATGACTACCTACTTAAGAAATAATTTCTTACAAGTTTCCTTGACATCAATATATTATATGGTTGGGTGCTATGTCTAGTTGGATCTAAGTTGACATTAGATACTCATTAATATTAGATTTATTTTATATTTTAAAAACAGTAAATTTTGAAGGTTAAAGCTTGCTGTTACTTGAAAAAACTAAAACACAACCTAGAAAAAAGAGGGAGGAAAACCTGTTTCTTTCAACCAGCTGACATAACCTTGAACAAAAAGAAACCCATTTTTGCTGCTTCAGAGTTGATGGAGAGACTTAGAAAATACCAACTGCTACTAACCCCTTTTACCAATCCCAAAAAATAAGTAATTAATTACCCAACTACTATTCATATCAATCTCCAAACAAGTATATAATTATCACTAACCCCTTCATTCCTCTCTTCTCCTCTTCACTCTTTTCAACAAAAAAAAACACACACTTAAGTTCACACTAACTCTATAGTTATGTATGTTTGATGTGAAGTATTCTTCGTTACATTTCCCCCTTTTTGTTCTCTAGGGTTGGAAGGCAGGTGGTCAACATTCCGTCTTTCATGGTGAGGGTCGATTCCCAAAAGCACATAGACTTCTCTCTCACAAGTCCGTTCGGAGTTGGACGACCAGGGAGGGTGAAGAGAAGGAACCAGAAGGTGGATGCGAAGAAGGCGGCAGGAGGAGATGGAGATGAAGAAGACGGGGATTGAGTTAATCTACTGAAATATTATGATATGAGATGAAAAAGATTAGCCTATTTGGTTTTCGTTTTTATGCATCGATTTCGCTTCATTTGTAAGGACTTTGTTTTCCTCAACATTGTTATGCATTTTGAATATATTGAGTTGATTTGATCTGATCTTTGGCCCTACAGCTTATTATTTTCAGGAATTTTGTCCATTGTAAGGCTTTGAGTTCTTGAAATCTAGTTTAAGATTTCTGAAAATTAAGACGTCACTTATGGATTTCTAACATATAAAGCGATGTACTTAAAACATAAGGCAAAGACATCGACTGGACTTTGGATCCAGTGATGGAATGAAGCTATATGAATTTTGTTTTGTATTTTTGGATTTTTCATGAATATGATTTTGATATATTTGTTTTCGGAAACTCTTTTGGATGTTTGTTTGTGAAATTTACGAGTTATTACAAATGAGTTTTCACGACTCTTTTTCAAACAATCACATGCATTTGAGTTATTGTAACACTGTAAATAATTATTCACTTATTTATAACAACTCAAAATAATTTTTTATTTAAAAAAATAGAGAATGAGAATATTCCATTTCATTTTGCCTCATTTATTTTATTATTATTTTTAATATTAATTATTAATTAACTACTCAAATGTATATTTTTCATTAATAATTCACAATATAATTGAAATTTGATAGATATATTCTAAACATAATTAATTAATATAAAAAAAAATAAATATTGAAAAGTTTTCCAAAACAAGAATTGAGAAGCTATTCTTTGTCTCCACCCCGTGCACATCTCTATTCATTTTTAAATATTCATTATTGACTCTTCAAAATAATTATTCATTTATAATTACATTAAAACAAATTATTCTCTACCATTAATTTACAAAACTATCCAGTCATACGTGTTATAATCACAATTCATATTTAAATAATCACATTAAAATAAATTATTACGAAATTTTAATAGTTAATCACTCATTTATTTGATACAAAAAATAGTCTAATGCTGTATAGTTCTTTGATAATTATAACATAAGATCTCAAGCCCAACTCTCTCTGGCAGCCCAACCAATGACTAGTAATGAGACCTCGGCCTAAATTCAAAATAAATTGAGAATGGAACAAAACCCTAGATATTTACCTCTCTTTACGTTCATCGCTGCTCTTCTTTTCTCTTTTGCACTCGGCGACATTCAGTGCGTGAAGCCGTAGTGGAGACGAGATCATGGTGCATACTGCTTTCTACAGGAACTGTAAGTTTTTAAATCTTACATTATCAACTTTCTGTATCTACACATTGCCGTCAAAGATCTACCTTCAATGTTGTTTTTTTTCTCTGTCAAGTCTTTCGAGCTTTTTTATTTGTTTGTTGTTTCTTTTTATTGTATTCTCCGATCTGTATAGCTCGAAAATTTCAGCGGATTAAATTCGGCTTACTTGTATTTTGAACTCATTTTGTGAGCTTCTTCTGATGTAAGTTTAACTTGTTGGATTGTTGAGCATGTTGTAGAATTGGTGGCATTGGATTAAGGCA
>JBBMEG010080992.1:0-10493 GCA_037832605.1 Cyclanthera cordifolia
CTTATAATGTAACCAAGTTGAAGAATTCTAAATGGAACTTATCTGTACAATATGATCATTTTTCCACTATGTAAAACGGGAGTTTATAAATTTAATTTTTCACATCTTTTCTATGGACAAAGTGTAAAGAAATATCTAGATATTTTCTTTTGACATCAAAGAGGGTAGTGAGTTCTAGACTTTTTCATTTTTATATTTAATAAGATCATGTCAATCTAGTCGAAGCCATAATAGAAAGGCAGAAAATTAAAGATGTAAAATAGATTACTCTAAGAGAATTAGTCAAGATTTTCTACCATCACACTATCAATTTATTCGTTTGGCACACTGTGTTGGATAAATCATATGGACAAATATCACAATAATCTAAACAGGAGATATACAACCTAATAATTATAATATTATAGCTGTTTAAATCCTCATTTCATAACTATTATCTTATAAAAAGTAATTAAACATATTAGAGTATTGGTTAAATAGTGGTTGTTAATGTCGAAAAATGGTCAACGGATATTCATAGTAAGATTTGTATTACCAAGGAAGAAAGCCTGCAAAAAAACACTTTTAGGACATATCGGTGTAGTGTGAGCCATACGACCTCTGATGCCTAAGTTAGTAGGAGATTTAGGAGAATAATTTAGAGGATTTTAGAACTAAGAATGACACAAGAATATTTAGCATAGCTTAGCTTAAGATCCGCCTCCTTGGAATGGAGAATGAACTGACTTCATATAGCAGTCGGTTTCGTAACCACTACAGCTCACTTACGTGGGGCTTAATGGCTGGCCGTTAGAAATGCTCGTCATTAAGCCGGGTATGAATACCAGCGTAACTCCTAATCGTTACCCTTTGGAGGTGTAACGACTTTTACTCCAAAGTTACTTGGACTCGGTCAACCTTGGTAGGTTCTCACCTCCACGGCCGACCCCTTAGGGGTGCAGCTCTCTCATTGTAATGCTAGGACGCTACATGTGTACAACGTCTCCGAGCGCTACTTGGACTTGGTCCACTTATCCACAAAAAAGTCCTTACCTCCACGACAAACCCATTCGGGTTGGCCTACTCCACAATCCTCCTAAGAGGTCGGCTTTGGACTCGGTTAACCCTTACGGGTCTTATCTCCACGACCAACCAACTCGGGTAGACCTACTCGTTGTAACTGGGGATGCCACTCGGTGCAGCGTCTCCCTGCGTTACTTGGACTCGGTTGACTCCTGGGGTAGAGACCTAACCTCCACGACCAACCCATTCGGCTTGGCCTGCTCGTTATAACCTTAGGATGCTACGGGGTGCAATGTCTCTGAACGTTACTTGAACTTGGTCGACTCGTCCTCAGGAGAGTCCTAACCTCCACGACCAACCCACTCGGGTTGGTCTACTCGTTGTAACTAGGGACACTGCGGGGTACAACTTCTCCATGCGTTACTTGGGCTTGGTCGACTCAAGGGGTGTCCTAACCTCCACAACAATCCATTCGGGTTGACCTACTCGTTGTAAGGGAGGGACTCAGCGGGTGCAACATCACT
Organism: Cyclanthera cordifolia; assembly: GCA_037832605.1. Lineage (NCBI taxonomy): Eukaryota > Viridiplantae > Streptophyta > Magnoliopsida > Cucurbitales > Cucurbitaceae > Cyclanthera > Cyclanthera cordifolia. The sequence continues at coordinate 1,527 of JBBMEG010080992.1, forward strand.
ATACGTTACTTGGACTCGATCAACTTTTTAGAGAGTTCTAACCTCCATGACCTACCCACTCGGGCTGGCCAACTCGTTGTAACTCTAGGTTGCCACGGGGTGCAACGTCTCTAATCGTTACTTGGACTCAACCGACTCGTCCACCAGCGAGTCCTGACCTCCATGACCAACCCACTTGGGCTGGCCTACTCGGCGTAACTCCTGGCCGTTATCCGCTGATCCAGTCGATACTTGGACTTGGTCGACTCTAGAAAAGTCCTGACCTCCACAACTTTCCCCTTAAAGGGTGTTCGCCTTCTTTTTCCGGACTCGAGAGGGTTAAAGGCTACAAGGGTCGACCCTTGGGTGGTCGAGGCGTTCCTTGGCCGACCCCTAGAGGAGCCGGACATTCATGGCCGACCCCCTAGGGGTCAAGGCCTCCATTTGGCCGACCCTTGGGCTCACTTGGTAGAGACAACTACCCTTTGGCTTTTTACAGGCAAGTAGGTTCCCTTTACAGAGACTAACTACCCTTTGGCTTTATTCAACCTAGTAGGCTTCCTTTTCAGAGACTTGCCCATTCGAGCACTCCTTCAAACTTTAGACTACTTTGGCACATTTTAGAAAAGTCTTAACCATCTAATCGTTTATTGGAAATTTTAGGCTAATTAAGGAGATTTTACCAAAGTCTTGGCCGTCTAATCATTTTTTCAAAATTCTAAGGCTAATGAGACCATTTTTGTAGAGACTTGTCCCTTTTTTAGCGCTGCTTTGACTTGAAGGTTCCCTAGGCTCCCTTGGCAGGGACTTGCCATTTTCAAGTGTCTTTCGAAAATTACAGGTTACTTAGTCTCTCTTTTTAGAGACTTGCCTTTTTCTAAACTCGCCATTGGCAGCTATTTCTTTACCTTTGCTCTTATGGATCCTTCATCTGATTATGAGACTGAGTCCCAATACCTTAGCCTCCTCTTTTCAAAAGAGGACTCGACATAAGGCCTTGATGGTGACTTCCAACACTTGGATCGTGTTCTTTGAAGTCCACAGCCTGCGAGGTACACTGACTTTGAGTGCTTCTTTAGTTGTCGGGATCTCCTTCCCTTCCTTTTAGGACTCCCACCAATGATATGATGTACGTTACTTCAGAGAACTACCTGCTTCCTTGTAGTTTTTGGATGACAGTTCTTTATGCGCCTTTCTTCAACTTCTTGGTACCTTCGAGAGGACTTGCGCCATACGCTCTCGGTCGTCTAGCATTGATCAATTCAAGTGGGACTTAGCCCAAACTCGTGAGGCTCATGGTGTTGCTGAGGTCTCCTTGGCAAACCTTCGGACTTCCGCTAAGACGGTCCAAAGTCTTGTTACTTTAACTTACAACGACGACTCATCTACCATCGCTTGGCTTTATCGAGAGTTTGACTTCTGCTAAAGTGAAGCTGTCGGATGCCTCATGCTTAGTCAATTTAGTTGAAAGACTCTCCTGCCTTTGTAACATTTGAGAACAACATTGGCGCAACTACTACCTGTTGGACGCTAGATCGAATTAAAGAATGGGTTACCCATGGTACCCTCTTGTTTCTCTCTAAGTCTTTTTGCGCCACAACTGCAGCAAAGGTCGCTGGCCATTATTTGTCGACCTTCAAGTTTAGACTTCATAATGATCCAGCACGGGCTGCTCATGATTCCCGCATCTTCCAAGGTGTTTCTGAGAATGACATCCTGGTTCGGGCTCTTCAAACTAGGATCGAATCTGTCCAAGCCAGACTCAGTAGGCCTAGTTCTAGCAAGGGTAGCACTGGATGACTTTGTTGCTTTTTGATGTATTCGTTTTCTTTATAGCCACACATTTATCTAAGTATGTAGGCTAACTTGTTACCTTTGTACTTCCAGGCCTTCATGCACTTTTGCCTCGGCTTCCCGTCACCTTTCTGAGGACTTGCCTCACACCCGCTCTTCTTTGTCTACTAACTCTGATAAGAATAAGTCGGAGCTGGCACAGGCTCGAGAAGCTTAGTGTATTGTCAAAGCTGCGTTAGTCGACTTTCGGATATCCGCCGAAGCGACCTGAAGTCTTGTTGTCCGTACACGCCAAGAGAACTTGTCCACTACCGCTCGCCTTCGGCGATAGTTGGCTTCTTCTGAAGAGAAGCTGAAGAATGCCTCTTACTTTGCTAAACTCGTGAAGGGCTATCTTGCCTTTGTGATTTTGGAGAACAATGCTAGTGAGGCTGCCATTGGTTGGACACTTGACCGAATTTAAAAGGGAGTTAGCTATGGCAACCTCCTTCCACTTTTTTAGTCTCTTTGTTCCTGCATTGAAGAAAAAGTCACCGACCCTTCCTTGCCACCTTCGAATCCGGACTTCCAAGTGATCCAGCCCAAGTCGCGTGTTTGAAAGAAGTCAGGTCCTTCCAGCTAGGACAACTCCTGCCCAAGCTGGACTCAATCGACCAACTTGCAGTAGGCGCAGCTCCTAGCGGCCTTGATGACTTTCTTTTTATTGCCTTTCTTTTTTGAAGCGATTTACTTTGCCAACTTTGTCTTTCCTCTAGGTTGTAATCCGGAAAATTTTGAACTTTGAATGAATAAAAGATTTTGATTCTTTCTCTATCTTGCTTAAACATTGAATGAATAAAAGTTTTTTATTCTTTCACTATCTTGCTTACCCTCAATTTAAGTTTATGACAATTTCAATATACTTAAACTAAGATAACTTTTTAAAAGAATGAGAAAATACCACTTTACTTTATTCATTCACAACTTGAATTACATTTTATCGAACGTACTTTTTCAAGTGTTCTGCACTTGAAGGATGGAGAATCTCATTGATGTCCATGTCTTCGAGGTAGTAGGTGCCTAGGCATGCCACTTTTGCGACCAAGTATAGTCCTTCCCAATTTGGCTCCAGGACTCCGCTGTTGAGTTCTTTAGTGTTTGGCATCACTTTCTCAGCATTAAGTCGCCAACTTGAAAGCGCTTTGCTTTGACTCAGGAGTTGTAGTACTTGGTAATTTGGCCTTTGTACCATGCCACCCTTATGTGGGTTGCGTCCCTTCTTGCTTCTAGGAGATCCAGACTCATCCGCACCTGCTGGTCATTTTGAGTTAGGTCAAAAGACTCTACGCACGGGGATGGAAGTCATATTTCGAGCGGAATTACTGCTTTTTCCCCAAAGGCTAGTGAGTACGGGGTTTTTCCTGTTGACGTCCTAGGTGCGGTGTGGTACGCCCACAGCACTTGCGCGAGCTCTTCCGCCCAAAACCCCTTCAAGCTTTAGAGCTTGGTCTTTTGATTCTTCTTGATGATCTTGTTTACTGCCTCCACCTGCCCATTGGCTTGTGGGTGAGCTGGTGATGAGGAGTTGTGCTGAATCGTCAGCTTATAGTATAATTTTTGGGAGCTTGGTTGTCAAGCTGCTTTTCGTTATAGTGACGAGGGTTTGGGGTATCCCGAACCGGCAGACTAAACACCTCCATATGAACTCCGTCACCTTCTTTTAGGTTATGGTCGCCAAGGTCTCGGCTTCGGCCTACTTGGTGAAGTAATTCGCTGCTACAACCGCGAACTTGACTTAGCCATGCTCAACTGGTATGGGTCCTATAAGGTCTACCCCCAATTTCGCAAATGGCCACGGTCCTATCATATGCTAATTAGGACCTCGAGCGGCTGTCTTTGGATTGTAGCAAACTTCTGACACTTGTCGCATGCTCGAGTATACTTCTTGGAATCTTTGGCCATAGTCGCCCAAAAGTAGCCTTGCCTGACTAACTTCTTGGCTAGGGACCTTTCCTCTTTATGATTGCTACATACGCCTTCATGCACTTCTTGCATTGCATAAGTGGCCTCGCTAGGGTCTAAGCACCTAAGGTGAGGTAAAGAATACCCCCTCTCTACAACTAATTCCATTGCACCACATTCTTAGAAGTGTTGAACTTAAGTCATCGGGCATCCTTTTTGTCGTCTGGAAACTTCCCGTCTCCTAAGTATTCAAGAAAGCGGGTCATCCATGCTGCTGGCGAGATCAGGGTTGCCTAGCTAATTCTGTGCAGTAGCTCGGTGGCGATGCTCGACTTTCCTAGGGTCTCTATCGGTCCAGTCTTGACCACCTTGATTTCGTAGGTATCATCTAACTTTTCCAAAGAATTAGCGTTGGCGTTTTGGGACCTAGGTACTTTTTATAGTTGTACCTCTACAGGTGTTGTCCCTTGGACAACCTCACCTTCCACTTGCTTCTTTTTCAGGAGTCTTCTATTTAGTCACCCGTACCACTCCTCGTAGGGTTTTGTGATAGCACTCTCTCGAGGATAACTACACTCCCCATACTTGCCCCACCCTTAAGGGAGTAGGGAAGTTCATTATTTGGTAGTAGGTCGACGCGACCGCCCTTAGCCCATGTATCGTTCGTCTTCCCAGTATAACATTGTAGGCGGAGTGATCGTTCATTACCAAGAAATTTATGAAGTAGAGGACTATGTTGCCCCTTCCCCAAAAGTTACCGGGAGCTCGACTGAACCCTCAAGAATTAGAGTGCTCCCACCAAGTTTGACTAGGGGTGTCGAACTTGGCTTGTGTCTTTCTCTTCCCTGCTTCATGGCATCGTATGCCTTTAGCGATAACACATCCGCTAAACTACCTCCGTCAATGAGGATCCTCCTAACGTGGATGTTGGAGACGGCCAAGGACACCACTAAGGCGTCATCGTGCGACTGGTGTAATGTTGCAACCTCAGTGGTAGTGAAGCCAAGTTGCTCACTACTGCCACTACTCGCATTTCTTCACCCCTTAGCATGCCATTGGCTTGTCTCACCTTTTCTTTCCGACTCCAGTTGGACTCCCCTCCAAGCCGACCCTTTAACAATGGTTCTGATCTCTGGCGACGGTGGTGATTTTTCGCCTCATCTTTTCTTTCTAAGGGACTCGAACGTTTTTCCACCTTCTTCCACGTACTTGTCCAGTCGTCCTCTTCGGATGAGAGACTCTATGGACTCTTTTAGATCATAAGAGTCTGAGGTATCATGGTCGTCATCCCTGTGAAATAGGCAGTACTTGCTTTTATTTCTCTTGTTGGATCCCTCATTATCTTGGATCTCCATCAAGATGTGCTCTATCGGAACCGCTGTTGGAGTATACTTTTCGAACCGCGTGGATGGTACCCCCTTTTGTTCGGTCTTTACTTTTCTTACTGGGCGTTCTTCTGCCCTTTTCTTTTGTGACTCCTTGTAGTCAGACTCGCGGTGACTTGTCGACTTCTCATGCTGGAATGAAGCACTTTCCTTTCATGCCTTCTCGAGAATTGACTAGCTCCCCTACACTCATTTACTTTTGTTCTCTAGTTAGCAATTCGACATAAGTGGATGGAGCCTTATTCCCTAGTGACCATAGGAACTTTGTTTTCCCTGAGTCCAGCTAAAACTGCTGTGAGATCCGTGCTGTTGGTATACCCTTCGACTTACAGCGTCTCGAAAGGTCTCCTGACTCCTTTACCTCACGGTCCGTAGATGAGTGACCGACTTATTCTGGTGCCGCCAACCCAAGAATTGGGTGACGAAGGACCTTGCTAGCTCTCTGAACGAGGCAATAGACTGCGAGTGTAAATGAGTGCTCTACAGGATTTGTAGATCCGTCATACCCCTTGATCGTTGGGAGCTTAAATTCTGCTGGGAGGCACTCCTCCATGATTTCATCGGTGAAAGAAGGGTCGACCTAGTTGACCAGATTGTCTGGGTCTTGTCCATCTTGGTCCTGCGCCTTCTTCATGCTCCCTAATTGATCTTGGAGAAGGTGAAGCTGAGCTAACCAATGTTGGTCCTTGGCTCCGCCGTGCCCCGCCTCTTTTGATGTTGGTTGAGTACATCCCTGAGATCCTCTCCCAAGTCTGATACCGTTGTTCGTACACTTGGAATTCTAGAGGGATGTGGGGTGGATGACACTCGGGTAGTACTCCACGGCTGGCTACTTCTGACTGAATGCATCTAGGAAGACTCTTCAGCTCTAGAATCAATCCTGTAATGAACTCAGTGCTCTTTCATCCGATTATTACCGTCGAGTTGAAGTTGTTCAATCAGTATTCGATGTCTGAAATGAGCCTTTCTCGGAGCCTCCATGGCTGGGGCTTTCCCTTTGGTAGGGTCTCGAACCAATAACGTTGATCGCAGCCTTTATCTTTGTAGGTTTTTGCCGTCTCGCCTCTTACGGTGCTTGCTGGTTTCCAGCAACGGCTGTCTGAGCCAGAGTAGAGGAGGTTGTCGAAGCAACTCCACCAGGCGACTCAAACTCTTTGTCATTCCTTACACTTGTTCCTCCAAAGTTGTGAATTTCGAATCTGCACGCTCTGGTTATTGCCTGGTTACTACATCCTCAGGATTCGAGTGGTTCTCAACATGAAAAATGTCATGTCCTCTAGAGGAAATTCTCCTCGGTGCGTGCTCAACATCCGACTCTTCTTCGACACCGTGGTGGCGTTCGTTCTCAACGTTCGACATTTTTTGCAAAAAAAGTGTAAAATTTTAGCTTCTTAGGTAGAACACTCTTTAGTCCCCACAAACGGCGTCAACTGTTGATGTGAAAAAATGGTCAACGTATATCCAAAGTAAGATTGATATTACTGAGGATGAAAGCCTGCGAAAAATAAGACTTTTAATACACTGGTCTGGTGTGAGCCGTAGGGCCTCGGATGCCTAAGTCAGTAGGAGGTTTAGGAGAATAATTTAGAGGACTTTAGAACTAAGAATGACACAAGAATACGTAGCGTAGCTTAGCTTAAATTTTGCCTCCTTGGAATGGAGAATGAACTGACTGCATATAATGTCAGTTTCGTAACTGCTGCAGCTCACTTATGGGAAGCTTAATGGCCGGCTGTTAGAAATATCCATCATTAAGCTGGGTATGAATACCTACGTAACCCCTGACCGTTACCCTTTTGAGGTGTAACGGATTTGACTCCGAAGTTACTTGGACTCGGTCAACCTTGGCAGGTCCACACCTTCACGGCTGACATCTTAAGGGTGCAGACCTCTCGTTGTAATGCTAGGACGTTACGGGTGTGTAGCGTCTACTAGCGCTACTTAGACTTGGTTGACTTATCCACAGGAAAGTCCTAACCTTCAAGACCAACCCACTCGGGTTGGCCAACTTGACCGTCTTCCTCAAAGATCAGCTTTGGACTAGGTCAACCCTTACGGGTCTTTACCTCCACCAACCCACTCGGGTTGACCTACTTGTTGTAACTGGGGACGTCACGGGGTACACTGTCTCCCTGCGTTACTTGGACTCGATTGACTCTTGTGGGAGAGTCCTAACCTCCACGACCAACCCACTCAGGTTGGCTTACTCGTTGTAACCTTAAGACGCTAAGGTGTGTAGTGTCCCTAAACGTTACTTGGACACGGTCGACTCATCCACATAAGAGTCCTAACCTCCATGACCAACCAACTAAGATTGGTTTACACGTTGTAACTGGGGACGCCACGGGGTGTAGCGTCTCCATGCGTTACTTCGGCTTTGTCGACTCTAGGGAGTCCTGACCTCCACGACTAACCAACTCGAGTTGACCTACTCATTGTAACCGAGGGACGCCGTCGGGTGCAGCGTCTCTACACAGTACTTAGACTCGGTCGACTCTTCGAAGAGTCCTGACCTCCACGACCAACCCACTAGGGCTTGCCTACTCGTTGTAACTCTAGAACGTCGCGAGGTGTAGCGTCCCTAATCGTTACTTGAACTCGACCGACTCGTCCATCGAAGAGTCCTAACCTCCATGACCAACCCTCTCGGGCTGGCCTACTCAGCATAACTCCTGGCAGTTATCTACGAATCCAGTCGTTGCTCTGACTTTGTCTACTCTAGGGGAGTTCGGACCTCCACGGCTTTCCCCTTAAGGGATGTTAGCCTTCTTTTTCTGGACCCGAGAGGGTTGAGGCTGCAAGGGCCGACCCCTAGAGGTTGAGACTGCAAGGGTCGACCCGTAGAGGTTAAGGCATTCCTTGGCCGATCCCTAGGGGGTCGACTTGGACTTGGGTGACCCTGTTAGTTCATGGCCTCCATTTGGCCGATCCTCGGGGGGTCGTCATGGGCTTGGAAGACCCCTTGGGGGTTAAGGCCTCCATTTGGCCGACTCTTTAGGGGTCGACATTAGCTTAGTCGACCCTCGGGGAGTGGGCATGGACTTGGCTGACCCCCTAGGGGTCAAGGCCTTTATTTGGCCAACCCCTAGGGGAACGACATAGACTTGGCCAACCCCTTTAGGGTTAAGACATCCATTTGGCCGACGCATGGGGGTCGACATGGACTTGGTCGACCCTATAAGGGTCAAGGCCTCCATTTGGTCGATCCGCGGAGGGTCCGCGGTTGCTTGGCCGACCCCTGGGGGGAGTCATAGCCTTCTCCGAGTATTCCGGGATATTTTAGCCTACAATAGTGGTTATTAAATTAGTTTTCTAGTTGTTAGTTAGATATCTTTTTTTTTGTTCTGTTGATAATTAGTTTTTCCTCAGTTTCTTTCTCTTTTCTCGTGAGATGTTTTCTTTTTTTCTTTGCGATGTCATTTTTCATTCTTCAGATCCCGTTTTCGATCCACTCTCAGCTAAGTCTCCTCTTTCGACCTTAGTTGACATTCTCAGTTCTAATGTTCTTACGCATAGGGAGATTAAATTAGTCTGTTAATGAATGACAATGCTTCAATTTGTCCTACTTAAATGAGGTCTTTGAACAAAGTCATCCATCTCTGTCATAACCAGTTCTAAACAGTTCATCAGTACAAGAGCAAGTCAGAATATCAGTTTGAACAGCTTATCAAAATAGTTTCAGAACAAGCTTTCCACCACCTAAGTCCTAACCGCCTAAAAGTACTACCTAAGCTTGTTCAGATTATTGTACTAATCTCTACTTTAAAAGGCTAGGTTTCAAATAAGAAGGTGGTGTGTGTAAAAACTGAGATATTAAAAACACAGAACATACAAGAGGTGCTCTTGGTTTTCTCCTTGGATGTAGGCT
>JBBMEG010080993.1:0-10492 GCA_037832605.1 Cyclanthera cordifolia
CAAATACTACGTTTAAATTTGTTTTCATTAAAATAATAATATAAATTAATCTGGTTAATTATCTTAAATATTCCCTACTTTTAGTTTTGAAATATGCCCTAATTTAATTTTCTTGTTTATGTTTTCTCAAATCCCTTCTCTGTTTTCTTTCTAATCTTCTTCGCCGAATCCTCCCCATAATACTGCTCGCGTCTCCGATCCTCTTCGAAATCATCTAGAACGATCTCAACTTTCTCAATTCGTGTCTGACAATGAGGTATTCTTTCTGTTAATTTTAAGTTTTCGAATTGTTACTTGTTAGTTGGGTTTAGGGTTTAGTTGATATAATTGGTTTTGGTAGTTGGATTAGTTTGTTTGTTTGTTTGTTGTTTGGTGCTAATTACTGGTTTGGAGTTGACATCCTCTTCAAATAGAGGATTTGATGCTAAATCTATTCTAGGCCCTGAAACAGTTGCAGAAATTTTTAGATGCGGCATAATCTAAAGGGTAGAAACAAAACGATATCTACAACGTTCCTAACTTCTGTGCGATGTTATTTTTTGGGTGGATTAATTTAACATGGTGTAAGAGTAAGAGATTCTTGATTCAATCCTTAGTTAAGTCATTTCATCTCAATTAGTATTGGTTTCCTTTTGTTGAGTCTTTTAAAAATTTTAAATCCACCTGTGAGCAGGATTGATTGGTAGAATTAAATTTACTGCAATTTATTGACTTAAGTTTTGGGGCCGGTTGGTGATTTGACAAGATTTCTCTTTGGTGCTATACATGAAGTTAGTTCTAAAATTTCAGATTTGAAAATACGTATGCAGGTTAAAACTTTTACTGGAACTTGAGAGGAGAGTTAGTTGCAGTTGCAAAAGGCATGGCCAGGCATCATCCTGAATTTGATCAAGTACATGTTCTATAGCAAAAAGTTATTTACAATTTTTACCTAACACACACACACACATATATATATACTAGTGAGAAAATTAGATCGAGGAGCAATAATGCTAAAAGTTAGTTCAAGATTTCATCCATGTGATTTTCTTATGATGCCTAAGATATAGTTGTCTATGTATGCAAGCGATGGTTCTTTCATATCATTGGTTCATGCAATAGTCAATCGCTTCTCGTCTTCTGCGTTCGGTACTAGAGGATTATATTCTTCCCTTAAATTAAGACCCGACTTCACTTTAAATAGTCTATCCGTCTGGATGATATTCAAACCAATTTCAGCCTCTCCTCAAATAATCAATTTATCTAGATAATATTCGGACCAACTTATCTTCTCTTAAGAGTACACCGTTAGTCTTAGAACAGATTTTCACAATGCGTATTATATTCGACTAATTACTCTTCTCTCGAGAGTACACTACTAGTCAATTTATCTAGTTCACTTTCAAACCAAATTGTTCTTTTTCTGAAAGTATAGTGTTAGTCTTGGTAAAACTAACTAGTACATGTTCGTCCGTTAAAATGAATTTTTGAAATTGGAGAATCGACAAACCCGAAGCTTTAAATTGCTCTTAAAAATTCATTTTAATGTAATCCAACTTGGATAATGTACCTCTCTAGTAATGTCTTACGTAATACCAAATAACTACCACAAAGTTTTTGTTAAAGTTGTCTTCCGCTTTCATGAAATGGGTTGCCAAATAAAAGAAGATATTTCAGTTCCCATTGATTTATTTTTTTTAATTACCATTCTATATTATCAATATTTATTACATCAATTTGATGATACACACTCTTCCGTTTCTGAACAGAAATGGAATTATTACATCAACATGTTGTATTCTTTGTTTAAGCTTGCTTTCTGATCCTGCTGTCAACAGTATCTCCTGCGGTGCTCACCTCCGTGGTGGTGGTTTCAGTAGCGAATGGTTCGGATCATTGCTTGGATTGGCCCCCGAATCAGCATATTCGTGTATCACAACCGTCATCGCTTGCTTTCCTGAAACTTCAATAATAATAATAATAATGAAATGTTCAAATAATAAAGGACTAGATTTAATTTATATGATTCGAAAGTGCACAATTTACATGAATGTGAACTCTGTGTATCGATAGCAGGGTGCTAACCTGAATGAGGAGTGGCTCGAGCGTTGTTATCGGGATCCTTAGATACACTAAAGGATTAAAAGATGTTGCATTGTGTTGAAAGATTAGACTTTAATGTCAAAGGATATGCTGACAAGTTCAACTGGCGTCAATCCTTGAATAGCCTAGCAAGAACATAAGCAACACAAATATGGCAGGGAAGAAATGATGGTGTGGAGATTGATTGATAATCAATTAAATCTCCAAGTGGGAGAATGTTAAATAATATTGGAGAAGTCTAGATAATTCCTCTTTATTCTAGATGTTCAGAGAAGATTCTAGATCATACATGTATATTCAAAATTGATGGAGAGAACTCTAGAACACTCTTTATCTAAGATTGGTCTAGAATTATCTAGAGCATGCACTTTGTCCAAAGTGAAATTGTGGCAGAATTGTGACTACATGATTATCTTAATTACCAAGGCAAGATGTGGCTAATTTATGGTCATATATATTAAACTTGGAGCCCAAGTTTGGAAGTGCTATAAATAGGTGATGTTCATGGTTGTCAAACCATCCCAAATCTCCCAAGACATCCCACATCTAAGTGAGCGAGGGTGTGAGATAAAAATAGAGAGAGTTTCTTCTTATAATAGTTTGGTGCTACTTTGTAAGAGAGAAAGTTTGCAACTCTTATTTTTATAGTGAAGTTCTTCTATCCTTGCCCGTAGTTTTTACCTAATTTGTTTAGGAGTTTTCTACGTTAAATCATTGTGTCATTCTTTCACTTCTTTCTCTTCCTTATTGTTATTATATTCTCAATTTATTTTAGCCGCAACCCTACTCTATTCGATTAAACAACCACATCAAAAAATTATGTGAAATATGTAATGTCATACAAAAAAATATTGCATAAGGATATAATGCATAATCAATAAAGGCTGCAGGTAAATATAGTTACATAAATTAAAGATATTTGTGTAGTCTCACCATTAATATAGTGACAATATCCTTTTAATTTAGATACATAAGTAAAACAAAGGGACACAAGAAGATCAGACTTAACATTTTTATTCTTATATATTAATCTCAATAAACAAAAGGTCGTTGCTACCACCATTTGACCAATGACCTTTCCTTCACATTCTCTCTTCTCATCAACCCTCTAACTCCTTGTTTTTCCCTACAAAAATAAGTAAACCAACTAAGAACAACAATATCGATTTTTTTTTTTTAACAGTACATGCTTTATTTATTTATATATATATATATATATATATATATTTTTTTTTTTTTTTTTTTAAATATTTTTTTGAGTACAAATTGAAGAGGGTATATAGAAGGCAGTACTGCTCAACAAAAAAAAGTCAAATACCAACGATTGAATTAGATTAACACCAAATAATAAAATGACTGCGTGACCAACATCTAAAATATATATATATAGTTGTATTTAAAACAAGTCAAAATATGTACCCCAATGTAAAATCATTTAAAGAAACTATGTGTTGTGTGCTTAACTAAACATAATCGAACATATTAGTATCTACGAGATTTGTAATTAAAAAAGTTTCCAATCACCAAAACTAAAAAGTATATGGTAAATTATAAATTTAGTCTTTATGGTTTGGAGAAAGTTAGACTTTAGTCCATATAGTTAAAAATCTAAACTTTAATTCTTATGGTTTTGAGAAACCTACAATATTTAGTCATATAGGTTTGAAAAATTAGAATTTAGTCCCTAAGATTTGATAAAATCTAAAAAATAGTTTGTCATTCGTAATTGTTTGTGAATAAAATACGTAAAAACTAGTTATTTCTTTGTTTAATGATATTGACAACTTGAGATAAATAATTGATTGGACAAAAAAAAAACAAATCATTCATATAGCAGAAGTTACAATATGCATACTTAATTCGCGAATAACATTGACGGTACAAATTATAATTTAGTCCTTAAGATTTGATAACATGTTTTTAAGGTTTTATGAAATCATATGACTAGATATATTTTATCAATTCATAAGAACTCAATTCTATATTTCTTCAAACTATATATATATATATATATAGTCAAAATATATAAGTGGACTTAAATTAGACACCTCACAAATCAAATTGGACACTCGTGACCAAAACTTTTCCTAAATGGAAGCACCTATGTTACCGGAAAAAATGTCATATCTCAATTTGGTTGTCCCTATTCCTAAAGTCAAATCAAAACATATATGTATAAAAAAACAAGATTATATAAACATTTTTTTTGTCTTATTTATTAAATATAATGTATTGGATATGGTGTGAATTAAGTAATAAGTTATAATTAGTATTAATTAAAGGGTTACCCTTAACAGCAAGAGGATGGTGGGGGTCATGTTTATGATTGGCACGAGCATCACCATAGTCTTCTAACCCAATCATCTCTTCATCTCCTGCAATTTATTTATTTATTTACGATCATCAAACACAAAATGAGAAAACCTTTAAAAAAAATCTTAATACATAATCCATCAAATTCAAAGCTTGTGTTTAGAAATCGTTCCTAAGAGAAGATAAATGGTAGAGATTATATTGTTCACATAAAAGTAAAATATACAAAACATAACCTTGAAAGCTAAAGGCGTAATGAGAAAACATAATTCGACATTAATATTAATAATGTAATAAAATTTTAGCATTAGTTTATTATGTTGATTAATACTTATAATAATACTAACTGTTTATATGCATTAATACTAATAAACTAATACTAAAAATTTATTACAAAGAAGTACTAGACATTGAGTATGATGCACTAACAAAGAGATTATAGATTTGAAACCTTTCCACTTCAAATATTATTGTTGATCCAAAAAGCAGTGTTAATAAACTAACAATAACACTAACATTATTTTAATAAATATCAATTTTCAAAACATCTTACGCACATTTTGACTATTCTTATTAGATATATCACAAAATTTTACGACGTTTAGATGTCAAAAAAAACCCTATTAAAATATATCATACGATCATCATAAATTGAAATTTTAATATTTTGCATCTTGAAGATCCTATTTGACAATTGACACTAGGCTCGCCTTTACAAATACTTCAAAACATTTTTTTTTTCTTAAATTTTGGAAGTCAAATCGTGGTATAGGGAGAGTATATTTAAAAGACATATTTAATAATTATAAGAATTAACCGTATGCTACTTTTACCTTTGTTTGAGATTCAAATTTATAAAATTAAAATTTTATATAAAACCAACAAGTTTATTCGTGTCAAAACCAGCATAGCTAAGCGGGTAGTAGTGATGGATTAGTATTCAAAAATAACATGCAGAAGAAAAATATGGTAAATAAAAAAACCATAAATTATGAAAGATATAAAGAAATTTGTTTGGCTTGGTTTGGTTCTCACTTTGTTTGGTTGCAATGGAAGTTAGTGGAGGGGAATTGCGAGCTGCAGAAGCTACAACAATGGCGGATGAAACAAGAACAACAAGCACAACACAAAAGTAAACGGAAAGTCTAAAAGCCATATCTCTCTCTCTCTCTCTCTCTCTCTCCCTCTCTCTCTCTCTCTCTCTCAATGGACAATACAAACACAAAATATTTCATATTTATACACACAAATACAGGAAAAAAATTACCCTAAATATTGTTCCCACTGAATCTTGGCCATAGAAATTAATAAAAAAATAAAAAGAAAAAAAGAAAAAGTTACTAGTTTTCAACGATAACATTACATCCAATAATTGAGAGGTCATAGGTTCAAATCTTCGACTTCAATTATTATTAATAAAAAATAAAAAGTAAGATCGAAAGATCAAAACTATGAGGTCCATTTAGCTTAGCAATAATTATCAATTTTTGTGTTAGAAGGAGGTTATATTTTAAATACTCAAACTCTTAAAAATTGTTGTTGAATTGAAAAAAAAAAAAAAAAAAAAAAAAAAAAAAAAAAAGTTAGAAAGAAACTAAGTTTCTCACTATGCATAAAGAGCATGAATATGTAGTGTGTGCCACAATAAATATTATTTTATTTTTAAGAAATTGGTGTAATTTTCACATAATTACAAATGGATTTAAATTTTAAATATTTATATATATAATTATTAATATTCTATTATAAATATTATATTAAAAGAAAATACATGATAATATTAAGTGATTTTTTTTTTTTTTGTTGAAAATGACTATAATTACCAAAAAAAAAAATTTTGACTTATTTTTTAATTTTTCTTTTATTTTCAATATTCACCTTGAATATTTTGAAGAGAAATATTAACCGAATCTGCAACTTATTGACTTTTTTTTTCCTTTTATTGTAATCTTTGACCTTTATTTTTTATCTTCTAAATTAATTTTGGGTATATTTGACTTTTTTTTTTTTTATGGTGGGAGTGTGCACTAATTAATATTGTTGATGAATTAAGACATATAGATTTACCTACCATATTAGGGTAATAATGCTAATAATTCAATCATCTAGCTAATCTTGAATATTTATGATGGATTAAATGTGTTGACCTACGTCTTAGATTAACTATATATATTAGCTTTTGACTTTAAAGTTATTGAATCCTAATCATAAAGTTCATGGTTAATTAAAATTTTCATATAATATGCACCACACTCTCATAAGTGCATGCTCTCACGTCGTAATCACCAGTAACACTAGTTCTAATTACAAATATTCAAAATATACATTGATGCAGATGTTAAAAAACAATAAAATAAAAAGTCAGAAACTTTGGCAATTATTTGATTTTATTATTCGGTGGTGATTCAATTCAATAGCATGATACGACTATAGATGTAATTGTTAGGAATAAACACTATTTTATGGATCAATTATTCCTCCTCTTTCAATAGGAAAATCAGCAAACATAAAATACGTATATGGTAGATAAATCAAGCACAACACACGAGAATTTTAACGTGGAAAAAACCTCTTCGATGTGAGGAGTAAAAACCACGGACCGAAGTCAAAAACTCCACTATAATCAACAATGGGGTACAACGAGTTCTCCCTAGTTACAACTAGAGGCAAACAACATATGATATCTCAAGATAAAAAATAAACCTCTGAATCCAATCTTCACCGTTTAGATTGTAGACACTTGTGTCACGAACACACTGTCAAAATCTCAGCTCGATCCGACGGTTGGTTACCTCGAAAACTCCAAAATTCCGAACCTGGGCGAAACCTTTTTCTCTCCTATTTTCTTTTCTCTCTTCCGTTTTTGGCTCTCTTTTTGTCTACCCGGCGAATCTAATTTGGTAGTGACATTTTAAATACCAAAGCCCTAATGGGCTTAAATGTGGGCTTTCTACACAATGTGAATAAACTCAACAGTAATATTTTAAAATTTGCCTACATTTAGTTCATGCTAAATTTTTTTTTTTTTTTTTTTTTTGAGAATACGCAGGAACATTTTTTTTCAAAGTTAGCAATAAACTAATTTAAGAATTTATTGAAAATACATGAATTAAATTTTGACATTCAAAAGTGCATGCTTTAAAATAATAGAAACTATTGGACCAAAATAATATTTGAACTATTTTTTTCACCAAACACTATTTGAAATTGACTTTGAAATTCAGAAGATGCCAAAATGACCTCAAGTAAATTCCACCTATCATGCTTTTTGGTTTTGGTAAAAGTTATTAAATTTAGAGCTTAGTTGCATTTGAATGAAATTAAAAGAGGCTATTTCTGTTCCAAAGTCAAAAGAAAGATATATAAAAATCTATCTTCCATTTTGATTTTGATTTGATAAAGTTTTAAAAAAATAGTCTATTTATGGAGATAAATTAAGTAGGTAAATGTAATATCTAATATATGAATAATGTGTCTTACTGCCTAATCAATTACTTACTCCTCACTCTCATCATTAAAACATAAATAATTAACTTCTATATAAATTATTTTATTAATAATTATAAACGACTTATACTATCTTTTTAGATTTTATCAAAAATAGAGGCTAAATTTTAGTTTTCTTGAAATTACTCTTTAATTTATTTCAATTTTACCCCTAACATTTAAAAAGTCTCAAGGTAAAACAAAAAATCATAAACATCAAGAACAAGATCAAAATTGAAACTAAAACCACCAACATGGAACATCATACCTTCAAAGAAATTCCACTAACATTACCCATACAAGCAACTAACAAATCCTTCCCATCAATCAACCGTGACTCCCAAATTTCACTACTTGACTTTGAGCACTTTACTTCTTTTCACTTATTTTAAGAGCGGAGGGTATGGATATATGGAAGGAAATTCTTACAACAATACTCAATCGTTTAATTTAAAATTTTAGAAAATCGAAATACAGTAGTTCATTTCAATTTTTATGAAAAAATCAACATAAAAATTGACATAACTAAATATATAAAAATACTAAATTTAATAAAAATATATTGATATTTAGATTTGACGAAAACAAATCAAGATATGACATAACAAGCAAAAACATTATAACTATTACGTTATTCATAAAAAAAAATGTTATTTTTGGAATCAAAAAGTTGAAAAAGAAATAAAATTCTAATTGAAATTAAATTTAAAAATCGAACCAAAAGCAAACCAAACCGACGCTTGGTTGTTTATTAGACATTGGTTAGTTCGACTCAATTGTTGATTTGACACACAACCGACAAAAATCGAACCAATCACTCCTGGTGAAGGGGCTTCATACCTTGAATCATTAGTTTAATCGCATCTCGAAACCGTGATATATAATGTTAGTATCATTTAATAAATGTTGAACGCCGGAGGCACGCTAATAGAACACAATCGATAAAAATGTTGAAATCAAACAACCGTTGTCATTCTAACTCATCAGCATATACATTCATGTCTAAAACAAATGATCCATCCATTTTCTTTTTCAGATTACCGTTTCTTCAACCCATATTTCTTATGTTCATTGAACAACTCTGTTTTTGCACTGCCTAAGTTAACATCTCTCATCTTTCCCTTGCTGTGTGCACTCTTTACAATAGTAGGCATGTGAAATTCCCACTCCTCCATGTACTAGTTAGTTTTACGAGACTAACACTGTACTCTCAGAAAAAGAAGAATTTGGTTTGAAAGTGGGCTAGATAAATTGACTAGTAGTGTACTCTCGAAAGAAGAGTAATTAGTCGAATATAATACGCATTGTGAAAATCTGTTCTAAGACTAATGGTGTACTCTTAAGAGAAGATAAGTTGGTCCGAATATTATCTAGACAAATTGATTTTTTGAGGAGAAGCTGAAATTAGTTTGAATATCATTTAGACAGATTGACTATTTAAAGTGAGGTCGGGTTTTAATTTAAGGGAAGAATATAATCCTCTAGTACCGAACGCAGAAGACGAAAAGCGATTGACTATTGAATGAACCAATGATATGAAAGCACCATCGCTTGCATACATAGACAACTATATCTTAGGCATCATAAGAAAATCACATGGATGAAATCTTGAACTAACTTTTAGCATTATTGCTCCTCGATCTAATTTTCTCACTAGTATATATATATTGTGTGTGTTAGGTAAGAAAATTGTAAATAACTTTTTGCTATAGAACATGTACTTGATCTCAGGATGATGCTTGGCCATGCCTTTTGCAACTGCAACTAACTCTCCTCTCAAGTTCCAGTAAGAGTTTTAACCTGCATACATATTTTCAAATCTGAAATTTTAGAACTAACTTCATGCATAGCACTAAAGAGAAATCTTGTCAAATCACCAACCGGCCCCAAAACTTAAGTCAATAGGTTGTAGTAAATTTAATTCTACCAATCAATCCTACTCACAGGTGGATTTAAAATTTTTAAAAGACTCGCCGTAAGGAAACCAATATTAATTGAGATGAAAAGACTTAGCTAAGGATTGAATCAAGAATCTCTTACTCTTACACCATGTTAAATTAATCCACCCAAAAAATAACATCGCACAGAAGTTAGGAACGTTGTAGATATCGTTTTGTTTCTACCCTCTAGATTATGCCGCATCTAAAAATTTCTGCAACTGTTTCAGGGCCTGGAATAGATTTGGCATCAAATCCTCTATTTGAAGAGGATGTCAACTCCAAACTAGTAAGCACCAAACAACAAACAAACAAACTAATCCAACTACAAAAACCAATTATCAACTAAACCCGAAACCCAACTAACAAGTAACAATTCGAAAACTTAAAATTAACAGAAAGAATACCTCATTGTCAGACACGAACTGAGAAAGTTGAGATCGTTCTAGATCATGATTTCGAAGAGGATCGGAGACGCGAGCAATATTATGGGGAGGATTCGGCGAACAAGATTAGAAAAAAAACAGAGAAAATAAATTGGGATTTGAGAAAACATAAACAAGAAAATTAAATTAGGGCATATTTCAAAACTAAAATTAGGGAATATTTAAGATAATTAACCAGATTAATTTATATTATTATTTTAATGAAAACAAATTTAAACGTAGTATTTG